>JAQQSU010005119.1:0-13892 GCA_028627135.1 Pseudochirops cupreus | reverse complement strand
CAAAACCTCTGCCTTTCGCTTTTCTGCTCTGGAGGCCTTTCACCGGACTGCTTATCTCCACCTTTTGCAATTCCCACTCACAGCTGCTGCTAATCCGCTCACCTGAGAGGCTCCTCCACTCCTCCCGTCCAGTCACCCCCGAGGCACAGCCGCGGCTTCAGGGCAGGCTGGTTTCGATTCGCAGTGCTGATATGGTTCCTCATAGCCGAGCTGACTTTAGTGGGAAGTATCTTTGTGTGCTTTTTGGAGTTCTAGGATTGGTTTAGAGTCCTGTTTTATGGATATTTTGGGGTGGCTATGTGAGAACTGCGATATGTTGCTGCTGCTACGCCGCCATCTTGGCTCCGCCCCCTAAGAAAGAAAATAAAAACATAAAATGAACCCCTTGAAACAAAAATGTATTATCAATTAAAACAAATTCCTGAATTGACCATGTCCAAAATCTATGTCTCATTCGTCACTTTGAACCCGTTAGCTCTCTATCAGGAGATGAGTAGGTCCTCGTCAAACCCCTGGTCACTGCATTTATCAGAATTCTTGAGCTATTCCAAGTTCCTTTTCTTGACAATGTTGTTAGTGTATAAATTGATGTTTTGGTTCTCTTCACTTCACGGCATGAATTCATGTCAGTCTTCTCAGGTTTCTAGGAAACAGTCCCATTCATCATTTCTTATGGCACAATATTACTCCATTACATTTGTATACCCTAATTTGTTCAGCCATATCTTAGATCCTGTTTCTTTGCCACCACAAAAAGAACTCCTAAGACTGTTTTGTGCACATGGGTCTTCTTCCCCTTTCTTTGATCTTTCTGGGGCATAGATAGACCTGGTAATAGTGGTATTTGTTAGGTCAAAGCATATGGACAACTTAATGACTCGGAGGGTATAATTCCAAATTACTTCTCACAATAGCCAGACAAATTCACAGCTCCTCTAGTAGTCCGTTAATATTCCTGAAAGAATGAAATTATTAATACAAGACAGGAAATTATAAAAAAAAATTTACGTAGCAAAGAGAGATCAGGTAAAGATGAGAGAAGAATGAAAATAGGAGACAGACAGACACCTCTCCCCAGTTATCTGGGTAATTTATAATCCTCATCAGTATTCTGTTCTGCCCCTGTGCCAGGTTTCTGATCCTTTAATCCATTTCTCCTGTCTGTTGCGTACTTGGATAACAATATCTCTTCTGTTCTTCTGTTGCTCTTTACCCAGATGCTTTTCACCATGCTTACTCTGGCTCCAGAAGTTCCTCACATGACTGTGCATGAAACCATTCTGCTTTCCTTTTGCCCATCTTACAACATTTGAAAAAAATATATATAACTTTCCAGGGCCTATTCCAGTCATGAATCCCATCCTACCAAGTCACAGTGACACTCATGAGGTCAGATTTTCCTCCACCCAAGGAGCTCTGGTTCACCCTGTTTGTTATATGTAGTTTGTACATTTTTATATAGGCATGGGAGTCCGTGGATTGTATTGCTGGCTCCTTCCTTGGATTTTTCTCTTGAGATTTTCCGGATGACTACCTTTTTTTCTTTATACATCAGAACTGCTTTCTATGGTAGCTACCTTGGCACCAATCCTTCCGGCAGTTTTTTTCTTCCCCCCTTTCAGTCTAAGGCCCTTTGGATTAAATTTGAAAGACTCCAGGAAAATACTTTTACTAGCCTGGCCTGGTAATGGTTCCATGCCTGATTCAATGGACCACTCAGAAACTAAAGGTTAAGATAGGTAGTTTATTTAATAAAAGCTTATTCAGCAACCTCCAAGTTAGGGGGGAAAAAACAGCCCACAGAGAAGTAAAAGCAGATAAAAGCAGTCCACGAGGAAGATCCCTGGGGATGAGGCACTCCCCATCAGAGGCATAGAACTGTCTTTGTATAGTATTCTTCTTAGCCGGAGGGACCACAGCTGGGCCCCAGATCACAAAACTAAGCTGAATTACCCCAACTTTGCACCACAGAGTCTTGGCTCACAGCAGCCCGAGTAGGTGGTGTGGTAGTGTGGCCATTAACTCAAGCCACCCCAGTTCCCACCTGCCTAGTGGCCCACAACAGATGTCTTGTGCAGATTGAGTCAGCAGTCATTTATGAAGTGCCTGTTTCGTTCCAGGCACTGTGCTGAGCACTGGGGATATAAAGAAAAGTAGAAAACAGCCCCTACCCCTCAAGGAGGTCTCATTCTAACAGAGGGGACAACATGTAGTTAGCTAGATACATGCAGGGTATATAGAGAGCATATGGTGGAAGGTAATCTCAAAAGGGAAAGACATTATGTAAAGGCATGCAGAAAATGTGGGATTTGAGCAGAGTCTCAAAGGAAACCAGGCAAGTTATGAAGGGTAGGTGAGGGAGACAGAACATTTCAGGCATGAGGGCGCAAATACAGAAAGTGGAATGTCCTAAACCAGGAAAGCAGGCGACCCAGCTTTTTCAGTGTCACTTTTTCAGAGATTGTGTGAAGGGTAGGTAAATTGTAAGAAGACTGGAAAGTAAGAAGGGGCCAGGTTGTAAAGATCTTTGAATGCCAAAGTGAGGTGTTTAGATTTGATCCTGAAGTAATATAGAGCTGACAGATTTTTTTTTTTAGTATAGGAAATAACATAGTTGGACCTGTACTTTTGAAAAATCATTTTGACGTTTGAGTAGAAAATGGATCAGAATGAGGAGGCAGGGAGGCCAATTGGAAGACTATTACTAAGTAGTCTGGGTGAGAGGTAATGAAGGCCTAACATAGGGTGGCTGTGTGAATGGAGAGAGAGGGACCTAAATGACAGATGAGATGCAGGCAGAAATAATGAGATGCGGCAAGATTGGAAATGTGGGTTCGTGTGAATGAGGAGTCGAGGATGATGCTAAGATTTCAAACCTGAGTGCCTGGGAGGATGGAGGCCTCTCTAACACTAATGGGGAAGGTGAGAGACAGGGGAGGTTGGATAGAAAGAAAATGAGTTCTGTTTTTGGACATGTTGAGCTGGAGCAGGAAATGGCAAACCACTCCAGTATCTTTGCCAAGAAAACCCCAAAGGGGTCACAAAGGGTTGGACCAACTGAACAACAACAAAAACATCGCCTTGCTGGGAAGAGGCAATCATGCGATTGGACCAATTTGAAGACTTCCCTTTCTCCAGTTCCAACCTTGTGTCAGGTACTGAGTTTGCATCCAGAATACCTCCAGAAGGTCTGCCTAACAGGAGGCAAGAGCAGGACATATGGGAGTCAGGAGGGACATTTGTTAGGCACCCTCCATCCCTGGCCAGGAACCTGTCATTCCTCTGTTTTAAGCCATGGTCCAGAAATCCAGATCCCTTCTTAGACATCATTTTAACAATCTTTCTAACTTCCCAAATCTGTCTTTTCTTAAAGACTTTGGCATCAGTGATTTTAAAAAAATGCCAAGTTCCTACAGTCTTCAGTCTTAGTCCCAATACTTCATAATCCTGGACCTGTTTTCTAGATTCTCATCTTGTTTCCCAGAAGTGAGTAGTAATCAGCAAGTTGCTGAGATTTCTTCTAACTCTTGAGAAGTTCTCCGTCATATCCAGAGTATGTGCTTTAGGAAGATAGTTGTATTGTATTATTATCATCATTATCAGGAATTCAAATAGCTACCTTCCCCACACTGACCCCCAACAGCAAATCAGGGGCCTCCACTCCTTAATAGGGGTTCACAGGGTGGGCGGATGAAAAGACAAGTACTTCTTTCCTCCTCATAGGGGACTGAAATACTCTTTTTTCATGAAAAACCTCTTGTCAATTACTTAATTCTTCTGTGGTTCCTAGGACAAGATGATGGGAGTGGTCCACCCTGGGTGCAAGAAATAAGAGAGGTGCATTTGTCTGCAGGCGATTTAAACACTATAAAACCAACTAAAAGTCAGTCTGCTTTTTATTATCACCATGCACTAGCAGTACTAAACAATGTCAGTGATAGAATACTCCCGATCCAAAAAAATCTTTCATTGTCAAAGTTCTAAACAATTGCTGCATGACTGCAGTTGGCCCCGAACACGCCCAGCCCCAGCTCCTCAATATGTTTGCAAAGGTTTGGGATCATTCCAGGTTCTCTTCAACCCCTGGGGTTCTACACACTGTTGTAGATGAACAGTGAACAATGAAGCCACTTACCCCTTTGTCCTCAGTTTCCTCGTCTGTCAAATAAGAGTTGGACTAGTTAGACCTTCCAGCTCTAAGTTTTTGATCCTATGATTCTTCACCCTTAAACACAGGAAGGAATAACAACATGTTCCTCATTAGCAATCTTATACAGTAGGGATCTCGTATCTCATCCTTGTTTCAAAGTGGCTTTTTTTCCATTTCATTTTTGTTTAAAATTTTACTTGCTAACTTAGAACTTCTAAGGGGAAGTAGACATTTATTGTATTTTTTTTTCTTCTCAGTATTTGTTTTGTGTTGTGTTCTCTTTCTTTGTAAGTTTACTTTTTTCCATTTTCTCCTATGCTCAGTACTTTTAAAAATAGGTGGGGAGCCTGGGGAAGATGCCTCATTAAGCTAATTTCCTCATAAAATTTCATTGCAAAGGCATCTCCTCAGTCCAAACACCGTAACCACGCTCAGCTCCTCCAACACTCAGCACCCTCCCTGAAACTTTAGTCACCCTCTCTTGGTGCCCTCAGAACTGAGCTTGGAAGCAGGAAGACCTCCAGCCTGGCTGGTAGTTGCCCCTGCTATTGCCCCTGTTCATGCCATGGCATGGTCCACGAATCAAAGCCCCTCTTTGGGTGAAGGGCTCTTTGTTCATGGGTCCAGCCCCTTTAGGCCTGGTCTCTTGTTCCCCTTCTTTTTTTTCTTCCAGCCTCCCCCTTGGGCTGAGATGTCTTCTGCTTTGGAAGCCTGGCTGCCCGCCTGTACCATGGATGGCATTTCCTCTTCAAAGGTCTGCGGCCACAGCTGTCCAGCCGAGTAGAAAGAACAGAAACCTTTGAAATAGCTGTGGCTTCACTGGATGCAGAATTGGAAGTCATGAGCCCCCAGTTTTTTTTGCTTCAGACCTTTGGTTTCTTCATTTGGTTACAGTTTTCTTCAGTCACATTTGATTCTGACTAATGAGATCAGTGGCTTTTAAATGTTTGTTTTTGAATATTTGGGTGACCAGCCAACATGCCAAGCTGACCGTCCTGAAAGCAGTCTCTTTTTGCAGAATCCAGTACCTGGAAGAGGAAAGGAGAAGCTTCTCAAGAAAGGTTACTCAAGCTGCCTCCAGGAGAACCGGGTCTGCAGCCAAGACCCCTCCCCATCTGTGGGTTCCAAGCAGAATGATTCTGAGGCTTGAGTGGAAAGAGCTCTAGTCAGTCAGTCAGCATCCTGGGCTCACTCTTGAAATTGAAGTTGTTCCTTTGGTTAACAGGAAGGGCTGGGAGAAGATGTCCCATGGCCAAATTGGGGGTTTGTGTATTCATAAGCTTTTATTTTATTTTTTCTGAGTTATGCATAAATTGCTTAAAACTCTCCATGTGGTATTCAAAGCCATCTCTGTCAAACTGGAATTTGTCCCCACCTTAAAACCCTTCCTACACATCCTGAGGTGTCCTTGGGAGTCTGAAGAACCCCAGGCCCTGGTGCATCACTGAATTACTTGTCTCCATGTGACCCTTGTCTGAATGTAACTGAATAAACTCGTTTAACATGGGGCAGTTGGCCTGAAGGTCTTTGGGGAACGTGTGGGAGGTGACTGACACCCAATCACACCCTTCCTTGTACTGTATTTCTTTGTATGAGTCCTATCCCTGTAGCATAAAGTAAGCTTCTTGAGAGTGGGAATGGCGGCATTTGGAAAGTCTAGCCCAGTGTATCACACATAATGGGCGTTTAATAACCAAGCACTTCACTGTGTGTCGTGTACTGGAGATGCAAAGACAAAAGGGAAAGAATCCCTGTTCTCAAGGAGCTTACATTCTACCAGGGACATAGATTTGAGTGTGCGTGTACACATGTGCATGAACACATCCACACACACAAAACACACTATCTTCTCTGTTTGACAAATACACATTCTTTCCCCTATTAGAATATTACATAGATAGATACCTAGAGAGAGATAGATGATGGATAGAAAGTGATTGATAGGTAGGTAATAGATATAGAATGACAGATAAAAAGATGATAGATTGATAAATGATAGGTAGATAACATAATGATAGAAAGATGGATAAAAATGATTGATAGGTAAATGATATATAATGGAAAGATAGATAATATATGATGATATATAATGATGGAAAGAAAGATGAAAGATAGATAGATAATAGGTAATAGATATATGATGATGGAAAGAAAGAAAATAGGCATACATAGGTTTTTTGGTGAGGGAAGATTCTGGTAGCTGGGAGCATCAGGAAAGGCCTCATGTAGAAGGTGATATTTGAGCAGAACTTTAAAGGAAACAAGATTCTGAGGGATGAGGAGAGACTGCATTCCATGTGTGGGGGACAACCATTGTACATATCTACTTCAGACTGTAGATGCCCCATCTCTGTGGAGGTCAGTCCGTAGAGTCCTCAACCAAACCTGGCACACATGATTACTTTTCTCACAAAGGCCTAGCAGTTCCTGAGGGCACAGATGTCAAAATGTAGACATGATGAGCACATACTTCCAAAAGTCATGACTAATGCTGTCTAGAAGAGCCTCTCTCCGTATAGGGACTCCCACCTAATCCCCAAGTCTCTTCTTAGCATTAGCTTTGGGATGACATTCTGAGTCGGGACCAATCCAACTAGAGACAGAATGTCCCATGGGAATGATTTCTGGCTCTTCCCAGTCCCCCTCAGCCTTTCCTTCTACTAGAGAAGAGAGCCACATCTCCATCATATCAGAAGGCTCAAGATATTTCCATCTAACTTGAGTCCCCTACAGAGAGAAATCCAAGCCTCCCAGTGGTGCAGGTTGCAGTGAGGTTTCCTTTCAGAGCCTGTCTTTGATATTTAGCTTAGTTTGGGAATAAATATGCCTAGTGAGACAAGCCTCCCTGTGCCCAGTTCACTTGGGAGCAGCATCCCAGGCAATGGGGAGATTATATCTCTTTTCCTAGGTGTCGGTTTCCCCCTCTGACGTGAGCTACCAGGAGATCCTACCTGAGGTCCCAGTCACCAATAGGAGCTCTCCTTTCCATTCGGGGTGATAGTTGAAAGAAAGGAATTTAGGTTGGGGACATCAGATGACCTGGGTTCAAATTCTGGGACCTCAGGTGAATCCCTTCTCTTTCTTGGGCATCTGTAAATTATGAGGTTGGATTAGATGATCCCAAAGATCACTTTCATCCCTATAACTGGCCTCCATAAGAAGGTTTCCTTGTGGAAATTCAATCCTAATTCTTCTGGAACCTCCTAAAAACTCCTGCAAGTGGCTTCAGGCAGAACCTTAGTCATATTGGACAAGTTTCTGTTTGCTAGTGATACGTGTCAGAGACCTCTTATATTTTTGTTTCAATATGATACCCTTTGTTTTTGTATTCTGCAGAGAGTTGTCTTTTGCTTGTGTAATGTGAACACAGGCAGCTTTTTCCATCACTCCCTCATGCTTGGATCTCAATTTCCTTCATTTCTATTCATGCATCAGAGTTGCAGGGGAAAGGGGTGGGGGGGGTGGGTGGTAAAGAGTTAGTTTGCATGGATTCCACACCCTTCTCATTCTTTGCTTCTGTACTCAGGTGCCTCAGATTTCCTTAGACAGTTCTCTATGAGCTGATAAACCACCTGTGTGGGAGGCAAAGTTGGCAGAGCTCTGAATTTAGAATCAGAGAGTTCAAATCCAACCTATGCCATGTATTAACCCTATGACTTTGGGTGAATCATTTCAACTCTCTTGGCCTTGGGTTCCTCATCTGTAAATTGAACAAAATTGACCTAAATGACCTCTGAGGTCTCACTAGGATTGGACACAGTGACCTCCAAGATCTCTCCTAGGTCTTCATCTGTAACCCATGATCCCATAACAAGGTGATGAACTACTGTGGCCATATCCTGTGGTGTGGCAAAAAAACCCAGCCTTCCACCTCTCTGCCTCCCAACAACTCTAAAGAACATGGAGGTCCCATGGCCTCAGAGATTCCCCAGTACCTGCAGGAGGAGACACATCTAGGTTGAGTCAGCTTCCAGGGTCAGGAGATTATGGTGGTGGTGATGGTGAGGACAGTTGACAAATTTCTTAACATTGAGGTTTGCAGAGAACTTTCTGTGCATTTGAACAGCATTGGAGTTTCACAGCAATCCTATGAGGAGGAGCCTACAGGCATTATAACATTATCCTCTTTCTACAGATGAAACTTGCCCCCAGATCACACAGCTAATATTGTCAAAGACCAGGTGTCCACTTTGTCAACTGAACTGAGTGTATAAGGGAACTTCAGAGATAGTCCCCTCTGGACTGGGTCACATACTTCAAAATCAAATGTACTCGTTTGGACTGAGCTCCTGGAAAGTCTAAATCACAGTCTTAGGCTTAAAAGAAATCCCATTTTTATTATTTTAAAATAAGTGCATCTAACTCAACATTGCAAACCAGATCAGCTGTAATGAATATGTGACTCATGCAATATAAACAGATTACCTCCCTGGGTAATAAGAGAACTGGTGGATGCCATTGCTGAGCCAGTCGGTAATCTCAGAAAGGCTAGGGTGAAGGAAAGGTGAATATACTGATTCTCCACAAAGGGAAGATAGTGAAATCTAGAAATCCAACAGGCCAGTGGGCTCGACTTCATTTCTTAGCAAAACTCTAGATGGATTGTTAAAGCGACAATTAGTGAACAGCTGGAAAAGGAATTAATGGTCATAAAGAACATCAGGAACAGGCCATCTCTCAGAAGTGTTTTTTAATTGACTCGCTAGTATGGTAGATCAAGGGAACCTTGAATTTGTACTTTACCTAGATGTGAGCGAAGCATTTCACGATCTTTCATCCCATTCTCAGGAATAGAATGAAAAGATATGCATTGGACAGGTGGATACACATCTGGTTCAGTGGCTGGATCCAAAGAGTAGCCATTAATGTTTGGATAGCAACTGGTCAAGAGTTCTCCAGTGAATTGTGCCAGGAACCAGAGCTTGTGAAAATATAGGGACAATAATGGAAGATCACCGCACTCAGTGTCCATTCTGTCAGGGAACACAACATGTATACATATAAGCACTGGCCAAAATGCTAGACTTGGAGGCAGAAGATCTGAGTTTCAGTTGAACTGCGAAGCTGTAAGCCAAACTATAAAGAGTTAAATTAAGAGCATGACAGACTATTCTCAAGGAGTTCAGTCACAAAAGGAAGGAAAAATATGATTTGTTAGTGGGAATGGATAGATGAGGTGAGAGATTTTTGAGAATAAGAAGACATGGGCATGTTTGCAGGCAGTAGGGAAGCAGCTGATAGACAAGGAGAGATTAAAGATAATTGAGGACCATAAAAGGAGCAATGTCTTGGAGAAGGTGGGATGGAAAGGGATCACTTGTGCAGAGAGAGGGGTTTTCCATGGCAAGGAGAAGGATCACTTCTTCATAGGAGACGGAGAAGGAAGAAGTAGTGAAGGAGCTCTCAGGGAATGGCCTAAACTTTTTTGGTAAAATGTAAGACAGATTTCTTAGCTGAGAGGAAGTGGCAAAGAGGACCCAGGGAGGCTTAAAGAGAGGTGGAAAGGTTTGGAAGAACTGCTTTGGTGAGCGGTACAGAGAGTCGTTCAGGGGGCTGTAAAGGGTAGCAGGGTCCAATTTGGGTCATGTAACAAATTTATAGTGGACTCATGGGGTCAACAAAAGTTTCATGGTTTTTAAAAATTCTGTTCAGTGGCACGTGAATATAAGTAAAGGCTGCAGATGTAGAGAATGATGCAAAATTAAGGATAAGATAAGAGGTCAAGGGACTCATGAGTAAAGGGTAGGATAGAGTTGACCTGGTTCACCAAGGGGTCAAGATGGAGAAGGGAAGAGAGCACAGCCAGTAGAGGAAGATGGCCTGGAAACCAACTGAGTGGTGGAGGGTGGAGAGGTTGGAGGTCACAATGAGGACAAAGAAGTGGGTTAGGAATTGTAAGATTCTGCTAGGTGGTATAGTGGATAGAATTCTGGCCTTGGAGTCAAGGAGACCTGAGTTCAAATCCTTCCCCAGATACTCTGTGACCCTAAGCAAGTCACTTAATATCTCTTTACTCAACTGTAAAAGAGAGACAATAATAGCACCTACCTCACAGAGTTGTTGTAAGAACCAAATGAGACAGAATGTATAAAGTGTTTTGCAAGCCTTAAAGTGCTATATGAACATTAGCTATTATTATTATTAAGGAGAAAGGAGACCTGGGCTTCCTTGTAGGGCCACAGTGGTTTTCAACCTGTGGGTTGCAGCCCCTTTGGGGGTCAAACGACCCTTTCACAGGGGTCACAGGAGACGCCTAAGACCATCAGAAAACACATATTTCCAATGGTCTTAGGAACCGAGACACAGCTCCTTTATCCGTCTCCAGGCGGGTCCACCCATGTGCAGATATGCCCATATACGACTATTAAAGGGTCAAACAATAGGAAGGTTGAGAACCCCTGTTGTACGGAATAGAGAAGGAGCCTTAAGCTTGACCTGGTTGATTCTGTTGCTCAGGGTGCTTCCTTAGCAAGCTTCCAAAGGATGATGGGTTGGGGAGAGGGGAGAATTCATTTTGTTTCAGATATGTTTGGCCAGTGAAATATGGCCATCCAGTCAGCAGGCCAGGCTGAACCTTGAGGTTTATGGAGACATGTTTACATCTAATTCCCCATTTACAAAGGGTCCCCCTAGTTACTTCACCTGGATGAGTGACTCAGATTAAAAACTCCCCCTCCAGTATAGAAGTAGGCCTTTCAGAAGAACAGGAAGGGGGTCAGTTACCCAGGGGCAATCAAGTATGAAGATGCTTTAGGTAAGACAGTGACCAGTCAGCAATAGCAACAAAACCCCCGGCAGCAGCCATCGGTGCATGGAGAAACAACAAACCCCAGCGACAGCCACCCCAGCAAATGCAAATGTTCGAACCAGAACGTCCGGGAGAGCCAGAGAACGCGAGCTCATTCCAGTTGCAAGCTGGCCAAAGCGGCATCTGCTCCTGCATCCTCCTTCCAGCTTTCTCTCGCGCCCCATCCCCTCCTATCCCCTGGTGCTTCTCTGCATTCACAGAATTCTGCCTCTCTGGCCAAGGAGAGCGAGGCCCGTTAGCCGAGATCTGCATACTACAGAAGAGCATTTCTCAGAATATCCCTCCCGAAATGCTTGGCTAGGTCTGCTGGGGCCAGGCAGGCAGAAGCAGTGTGGGCCTTTATCCACCATGTGGACCTGGGCAGGAGGCACTTATCTTCCTGCCCTGCTGGGTCACTCAACAAGAAACAATTGATTGGACAGGAAGCCTTCCACACAGAACCCTCAAACTCAGTGTTCTGCTCTGGGACAGTCAGGGTGTTCAGTTCCTCACTGTGTCCCCCCCCTACTACACTCCTTTAAGCCCCTTAGTTTCCCTACTTTTTTCCTGCATGATTTAGGAGGAACCCTGCTCCTTGAGGTGAGGGTTGGGGAGGGACGCCCTGTAATCTTTTTTTCCATTCATTCTATCCTGCCAGGAGTCATCTCTGGAGGTTGCCTCGACTGGGATGTTTTATTTGTTCAGGGCAGATGTGGTGGATGTCCATTTTATTTTTCTATTTTTTTTGTCTTTTCTCCCATGTCTGCTACCCACTTGAAGGGGTTGTCAAGTCCAGAACCTTTGCTTAGTTGGGTTTAAAACACACAGTAATGAAATGCCCTGTTGCCTTTATGAACTCAAGACAAGGAGAGCCACACTTTTCAGGGCTGGAACTTCACCAGGTTTTCTGCAACTGGTCTTCAAAAGGTGATCATTGGCATGGTGGAAATCAGGAAATTTGTATCAGACATATTAGATTCAGCCACAGCACGTTCATTTGGCAGTTTGCACCATGTCTGGTGTCCCGGAAAATTGTGACTCCTCAGTAAGAGAGAATCCACCAGGCAGTTAATTTTGGAGGACCTGAGTCAGTAAAACAAGGGGTGCCACTACCCACAGATTTGTGCTTAGCATGAGCTCTGATGGTTTGTTTACATAAACTCCTATCCATCCTAACACTGAGGTACAGGACATCTGTACCATTAAGGAATCTTAATGAATTCTGGTTGGTTCATTCACATAGCATGCTATTCAGTGACACAGCCCTGCCCCCATAAACCTTTCCCTGCCCTCTACACCCCAGCATCAATCTTCATTATAAACCTAAAACCCTGTGTTTCTGAGCCTAGGTCTTGGACCTGTACCTCTAAATGCCAATCATCTCAGACAGCAGAGACCTTAGAGGAAGTAGACCAGTCAGAGAGCTAGCACAAATCATGGAAGGAGGGACCAGTGCAAACAGCAAGTCCTCTTTCCCCCATACTAATAGAGAAAGAGGGAAAAGTGCATTGAAAGGAGATACAAGGGAAGCCCCAAACTGACTGTAGAGTGGTATTGCCTCCCAGAGCTGACATCAAAAGGGACTGTGTTCTTGACAAGCCAAACCTAAAATTGGAGCGGCCTCTCCGGGACCTCTTCATGGCTCCATTTCTTCACAAAACACATATCAGGTTCCATGAGGCCAAGGTCATGGCCCTGGGGTCTCAGAATGCGTCAAGTGGAAAGTGATGAGGCCTCTTAAGACTTCTTGAAGTCCTGCTGGGGCCCTCATCTTTGTGTTAGGCTGCAGTCATTGTTCCCGCTCCATTTACACGAGAGCCAATGGGGTTACCTAATTTCAACTCTACCGGGTCACTAGTGTTGCAATAGAGTTTCAGAAGTTCTAAACTATGGCCCCCTCTTCCCCACCAAAGAAAGAAAGAGGGAAAAAAAGAGGACAAGTTTGTGTTTGTATTGTTGCTATGGAATTCAGTTCAACTGCATTCAAACACAGTTTCTTTTAATAAAAAAAAAAATTAAGCTGTGTACTGCAGCAGACCAAGCTGACATGATGTTTATATTACAGTGTTGCCATGGCAGTGCATATGGTTTTATTTGATGGAAATTTGTGGTAAAAAATCGAAGGAAGTCATATCTATGCAAGACAAACAAAAAAGGAGGCTCCGAAAATAAATACTGAAATTGAAAGGGTCATTGAAGATAACTGAACAACAAATCAAGGACACCATCCCATGAGAATCACTCAGTTGGGCAAAGTTTTTCCCTTTTCAGGTCATCCCAACCATATCCCAATAGCCTAGAGCAGTGGTTCTCAACCTTCCTAATGCTGCGACCCTTTAATACAGTTCCTCATACTGTGGTGACCCCCAACCATAAAATTATTTTCATTGCTACTTCATAACTGTAATTTTGCTACTAGTATGAATTGTAATGTAAATATCCGATATGCCGGATGTATTTTCATTGTTACAAGTTGAACATAACCCACAGGTTGAGAATCGCTGGTATAGGTTATTTCTAACTTAATTAGCAGTCACCTACTACGTGCCAAGCACTTGACTAAATAGTATACAAAGGTAAAAATGAAATAATCTACACCTTTGAGGGCAGAACTTATGCTCTATAAGAGGAGAGAGAACATGTACATATATAAATATGTGAGATATATGCACGGTAGATGGGCAAATATATAAAGACAACTAGCTTCCATGTGGCATTGACAGACATCTAATCCAGGATCTACCCCACTCCTCTGCAAGGAAGATTGCCATTTCTGCCTTTGAGGGGAACAAGAGGATAATCGTGCTTGGGTACTTTCTTCTTCCATCACCTACCTCCAAGAGGAATATTGGGCTAGAATTATATCTATCCAACACACCACAGATATTGATAGTCTAAGGACACAACGTTATATACAAGGGTACATATGTAGGGAATGGAAAAATCAGATCAACA
>JAQQSU010005118.1:0-13892 GCA_028627135.1 Pseudochirops cupreus | reverse complement strand
CTGAGGTCAGATTTGAACTCAGGTCCTCCTGACTCCAGGGCCGGTGCTCTATTCACTGCGCCACCTAGCTGCCCCTTAACAAACCCTTTTATTCAGGGGATTTGTACTGTGCAATTGGGATTCAGTCAAAGGGCCGCACTTGAGGATCTAGGGCCACATGTGGCCTTGAGGCCACAGGTTCCCCACCCCTGCTCTAAAGCGTCTACAGATGGGCTCCATGTCAGATGCATGTGAGATCCATGGGGGTACGGGAAGAAAACATTAGCCCCTCTCTTTTTACACTTCTCAGTCTAAAAGAACATCACTGATACACAGGGCATCAATGACATTTCATGTACTTTTCCCGTGGCATCCCGTGGGGTAGCAGGAGCCCTGCAGGCCACAGGGGTGGAGGGCACCCTTTCCCATCACTCCCCTTTCAGCATCCCACATGCCCAACTTTGTGGATCTACACATTTAGCTCTAACTAAATGAACCCCCACAAAATGACCAAGAAGATGAAGAAGGATCTCGCCAGGAATGCACAGACCAAGATAGCAGAACTAACAGAAGCACGAGAACACAGTCACACTAACGCTCACTGTCAGCCGTGAAGCCGAATCAGATGCAACAAGACGCCACACGGGCAAGTGCGCCGCCTTTCTTATGACTCAGGGTTTAAGAGAAATGTTGGCCTGAGCTCCTGGTTTTTCTCAGACAAGAGGCTAAGGATCCTGAGGTGGCTGACCTCATACAAATGCTAGCTCTGACAACCCACTGTTATTAAAATATTGTTTATTTTATCTTTATTTCATGACTTGCTGTTTCTGTTTGCGGGTTTTCTGGGGTTATGGTTTTACAACATAAGGTCACAGAGCACAGAGAACTGGCCTCCACACGAAGGAGTGCTGGGTTCGAGGCTGTGTGGCCCTGGGTGGGTCATTTCTTAGTGCTCAGGGTCTTCCTCACTTGGGAGCTCCCTGGGCCCAGTAAGTCACCAGTGCAGCCCTTCCCCTCTACCAGGCACATATTACTTTACTACAATATACCGATCTACAATAAATCCATGAATTGACAGTGGGCACAGGCACTCCCAAATGTTTTACTGATGGTGTGTGTGATCAGACAAGCGTGACCTTCTCTCCTGATCTCCAGAGTAGAGCACGTCCACCTCCCACTAATCTGAGGCCATCCCAGAAGGGACACCTGCCCATTGTCTCCCTGTACCACCCCCCCATGGCCACCCACACGAATTATTCCTGAGGACACTGAGGGCGGCCCACAGGCTAAGGGGGGTTAACACTCCTACAATGCTTTAAGGTTACAAAGTGCTTTCCATGGTTTCTCTCCCCTGGTCTTCACTATGATCCTCAGCAGTGGGAGCCATTATTATCCCCACTTTATGGATGAGGAAACTGAGGCACAGAGATGTTAATGGGACTTGCCCCAGGTCACACAGCAATAAGTGAATGAGGCAGAAGGCAAGCCCCAACCCAATACCTGCCTGCCTTGCAGCTGGCAGGGACCGAGCCTCTAAGCTAACTTCCTGTAGGCCTGTTTTCCCAGACCTCACATACTGGGGACAGGGGTCTGAGAGTCCCCAGGAAGACCCCCACAGACAGACAGTGACCCAGCCAGGACTGAGCTCCCAGGAGGGAGGCTCCACCCCGCACCCAGAGCCCCCAGGAAGGCCCTAGCAGACAGTGACCCAGCCAGGTCTGAGCTCCCTGGGAGGGAGGGTCCACCCTGCACCTGGAGCCCCCAGGCCAACAGACAGTACCTTTGCCTTCTTCACGCTGTGCATCACCTTGCCCAGGTCCTCCACATCTACCACAGGGGTGCGGCTCCGGCCCTCTTCAGCACTCGACTCTTCCTCGCTTGTGGTTTCAAACTGTTCTTCCTTCTGCACAATCAACATGTGCAAAAAAAGTTCTTCAGTGGATTTAAAGGGTCTGTGTGGATGCACCAGAACAGTCACTGAGCCCCAGAGCCAGGGGGCCTCTTAGTTCCTAGGGTCTTAGCTAGAAAAACCCACAAAGGCTCAGCACCTTCCCAGGCCCTCAGCCACAATAGGGATTACAAGTCCATAGATAAGGGGCTGGAAGGATCACACAAACATGGAACCCAGCCCTCTCCCCCACACCTCACATGTTACAGATGAGGAAACAGACCCAGGACCACAGATTTAGAACTGGAAGAGACCTCAGAGGGCACTTAGCACAACTTTACAGCCAAGGACACCAAGGCCCAGAGAGATTACACAGCATCACAGATGGAGTAACAAAGGGAGGGAGAAGTCACTTCAAATCTAGTGCCCCTTCCACTCCCAAAGGTCCAAAGCAGCCTCCTGGGGATCTCTGGAGGCAGCTGGTTGATGGTAGGGACTGGCAGAGGGAGACAACAGGGAGGAAACCCTGGGACCCAACTGAAGCCAAGGGGACCACAGAGCATTCTATGCCAGAGAAGGGACCTAGTAGGTCAGGAAGCCCACGTGTCCCCAGCCCTCTTGGCTGGCAAAGTGAGGAAGAGGGTGCAGTGGGAGGGGCCACAGGGAAGAGGCCGCTCAATCGGCTGAGCAAGGAGGAATTTGGGGGTCATGTCAGCCCCAGAAGGCTCGGATTCATCACAAAAAACAAGGAAACTTTACTTTCCCTTCCCTTATTAAGCCCTCTGCTATCAGAAAAACCAGAGAGGCCCAGCACCCAACCAGGGTGGAGGAGCTAGGAAGGAAAAGACTCTAGAACTTCTGGCTGAGCAGGGATGCAGCCTCCCTGCCCCAGGAAGACCAAGGTGCTGCTCCAGGGCAGGCACTTTCAGCCTCCTCTTCTGTCTGGGGCAGAAGCTTTCTTGGTCTCCTCTTCTGTAAAATGAGGGGGTGGGACGAGGGACTCAAGAGGTCCCTGCCCCATCTAGACTGATGGCCGGAAAAGCTAATCTAATACCCTCCAGTGTCAGAACCACAAAGATCCTTAAAACCCAGGAACCTCTTTTAAAGACAAAGAAGCAGGGGCCTAGAAAATAAAGTCACTTGCCCAAGGTTGTACAAGTAACTAAATAGCAGAGTTAAACTTGAACCCAGGACCACTCCCCCAGCCCTCGGCTCCAATGCCAGAGCTCTCTCCAGTTTCTTTCACTAGGGGACGTGCAGTCAACCCACGGACACAAGGGCTGGGCAAGTTCAGAAAGACTGGAAAGAGGCCACCAGATGATCCTTGGTCACATTCCCATGGTCTGAGGGCAGATCCCTGAATTTCCCTGTGGGTGGTCTTTTTCAAGAGCCCCTGGGGATCTGCACGGCACTGCAGGCAAGTTCTCTGCTTCAGCTGGCGGGGGGAGAAGGGTTGTGCCTCTGCCCATCGCCCGACTGCTCCCACCATCAGCCCAGACAACCATAATTCACAGACATCCTCACTGCCCAGGAAAGGGTGCCAGCCAATTGCCCACCAAGCCTCTCCCCCAACCTTGTGACGTCAGACACCAGGTCTAAATGTGGGGTCTTCCCCGTTAGAATACAAGCTCCTTGAGGGCAAAGTCTGCCTTCCCTTTGGCCTCTACTGGTATTGCCAGCACTCAGCACAGTGCACACAGTAAGCACTTAATAAATGCCTTTTGTCCATTCATTCATTCATTTAGATACTGGCACCAGCCTCCTAAGTCCAGTCTTCTCCTGTAAAGACAGAAAGGGAGCCAGCAGCCCCTCTCCCCTCTGTATGAGGCAGGGTCTTCAGAGAAAAAAAGCAAGACAGGATCCTAAAAGCCTTACAAAAGGAAGAAAAGCATCCCAGCCATTTCCTACTGTAGCTTAGAGAACAGCGGCCATCTCTCTGGCTTCAAAGAAGCCCCAGGGAAAAGCTCCCGAGACTGGGAGGAACTAGCCCGGGGGTGGTCACTGTTCCAGGGGGAGCAGCAAGAGGCAAGGGGCATCACCAGGCTCAGGCTTGGAAATGCTCTTAGGGGCAATCGAGGAGAGCCGTGGGGAGGGGGGGGTGGATGGAGGCCAGCAGTGGAGAAGGTCCCCAAACAAAACCATATTTGGAAAGACCATCCAGACGCCCCCCAGGGAGCATGGCTGGCTATTCATTGTTATTGTGGTCCTCTTTATCATTAACTTTACTGTTAAATGGAAAACGTCCCTAATGCTTGTGGTCAGAACAGATGCAGTCCACCTGAAATCAAGGCCCTGGGCAGTGAGGGCTGGGCAACAGGGGCTGGGCAGTGGGGCCCCCCTCCCCCACTCAGACATCTTCCAGGTGGATGAGATAAGATAAAACAGCTGTTTGGGGCATATCTGGAGAAAGGGGGGGAGGGGCAGGGAAGGGAAGGAGAGAGGATGGGAGGGAGAAAGAGAGGGAAGAGGAGGAGAGGGAAGAAAGGAGGGAAAGAGGAAAGGGTGAGAGAAGGTAGAAGGGAGAGGGAGGGAGGAAAGAAGGGGAGGAGAGGGAGGGAAGGTGGAAGAAAATGAGGAAGAAGGGAGGGAAGGAGGAAGACAGAAGGGAATGAAGGAGGAAAGAAGAGATAAAGGAGGGAAGGAAGGAAGAAGGAAGGGAAGGAGAAAGGAGGGAGGGAAGGTGGGAAGGAGGGTAGAAAAAAGAGGAAAGAAAGAGGGAAGGAAGAAGGAAGGGAAGAAGAAAAAAGAGAGAAAAGAAGGAAGGGAGGGAGGGACGGAGGAAGGCAAGAAGGAAGAAGAGAAGGAAGAAGAAAAAGGAAGGAAAGAGAAAGGAAGAGAGGGAGGAGAGAGGGAAGGAAGAAGGAAAGAGGAAGGAAAGAAGAAAGGAGAAAGGAAGGAAGGAGGGAGAGAGGAAGGAAGGAAGGAAAGAAAGAAGGAAAGAAGGAAAGAGGGAGGGAGAAGAAGGAGTAAGAAGAGGGAAGGAGGAGGGAGGCAGGCAGAGGTGGGCACAGGGATCACTGTACCTGAGGGGCCTCCTGCCGGGGCCTTGCCGGCCCCACACGCTTGCCCTCCTTCTTGACTCTGCATTCGCCTTTCTCACAGCTGCCCTGGCGGTGATTGTGGCAGGCCTTCTTCTCCCCGCAGCTGCCATGGCTTAGGTCCTGCAGCCGGGAAAGGAAGTGGGCCTGCCAAGCAGCAAAGTCAGCTTCCAGGCTCCCGTGCCTGCTTCTCACCACGTTGCAGTCGCCCTCCCCGCAGGTCAAGACCCGCTTTGCACTAAGCATCCACAACCATCTATCAATGTTTTTGCCAACCTGCAAGAAACAAGGGGCATGGTCCTGAGTCTAAATCTAAGGCAGAGAAATTAAATAGAAAAGACTGAAATTCAAAATGGCAAGTTTATGGGCCAATAATCAATTTGGTAAAACACAAACTCAGCAAATGAGCCAAGACTCATGGATCCGACACCCCTGGAGTTGAAGTCTCACAGCAATGTTTCCAAGACAATTTCAGGCCAAGGGCAAACAGCTCTGGCCCCACAAAAAGAAACACATAAAGGAACTGAAATGAATCCCAAAGGAATCAGGGTTAAAAGAGAGAGAGAAGACTCCATGAGGCCTCAGGAAGGGCCGTCAGGCGTACTGGCCGGCCTCATTGAGGGGACTTGTATCCCTGCCTTCCCACGAGCACAAAGAAATGATAAGAGTCAATGAATTTAAACTGCCCCCAAAGGGCTTCAGGTTTGCCAAGTTGACCCATCAGGAGCTGCTGGGGCCCCAAGGACAGGCAAAGGGTCTATAAAGAGCTTGCTCTGTGCCAAGAACCAGGGGCTGGGCATCTACAATGGCTGGGGAGGCCTACAGAGAGGGAGAAGTAGTAAAGAGTGAGGCCAGTAGGCCCCGAGGCAGTGTGGGACCCCGCCACTCCCCAATCCCCGTCCGGCCCTTAGGATGGATCTAGAACCGGGCCTGCACTCTGGGTCAGAGCTTCCAAAGTCAGCACAGAGGAAGCCAGGCCTGTTCCCAGACTAGAAAGAAGGCCGTGGCCTCTGGCCATTGAGGACTAACAGGAGGAGGTCTATCATACTAGCTGAAGCTGCTCAGGTCTAAGGGACCTCTATCTGAAAATGTGGTTCCAAAGTTCCTCTGGTCTCTACTGAGGCAGATTACAGGATCCCCTGCCAACAGAGATTCCGATTACATGGGGAGAACTGCAAAATGAGTCCTATTGGACAGCAGAAGCTTCTCTTTTCCCTCTAAAAGGAATCCATCAATCAGCCAACCAGCACATAATAAACACCAGCCTTGGTTCAAGCACCTACAGACACAAGAGTAAGATAATCCCTGCCCTCAGTGGGCTCATGTTCTAATAACATGTTCACAGATAAGTAAATCCAGGATATAGATAAGATAAACAGTGCTGTGGAATGTGAAGGCATCGGGTAAGGTCTCTGAAGGAAATGGTAACAGCAGAAACAGGAAGGGAGCCAGGGCTTCCAAGAGGCTGAGTGCAGGGACAACTGTGAGGCAGCTCCTGAAAGAGGCCAAGGGGGCCCAAACTCAGGTGCTTGTGGAGTCAGCAGAGAGAAGGTGAGGGGGCAGAACAGACTGGCAACTGACTAGATACAGGGGCTGAGGAAGAGTGGACAGTCAAGCACGACAAGCAAGGATCAACTCTGACCCAGAAAGTCAATGGTGAGCCTGCCCCTCTCTCCTCTCAACAGAGTGGGGAGCTACATGTGCAGAATGAGCTATACTCTATCAGACAGGACCCATGAGTTCTTTTGTTTTTGCCAGACCCCCACCCCTTGTTACAAAGGCACAATGGAGGAAGCTGTGCCAGCCTCTGGTAAGTCCTACACCAAGCTGATGAGACTTTGACCACGGCCCCAAGATAAACTGTGGACATCAATCACTGAAGAGCCAGCTCTCTGAATCCCACCACCAGAAAGCAAATGTTCTTTTCCCCAGCCACTCACAAAGACTATCCGGAAACAGCCTGAAGAGTCACCCTCTGCAGCAGGGGGATGAGCACCTCCTCGGATAAAGGGAGAGCTCTTCTGAGCTTCCATCCCAGGGGACAATCCTGTTGGGAGGCCCCAGGATGGAAGAACAGTCCCATCCACACCAGCCAAGAGGATAAAAGCGGCTCCTTACCTTGTTAAAGTTGCTCTCATAGACTGAATTTCCCAATCCAAACACTGCATATCTCATGCCCTTCAGATAAGTCTTGCCAAATCTAAAGTCATTTGATGCTTCCTGTAACCATTTGCAGAACCACTCTGCACTGTCTGGTGGCTGGCCATCAACATACGTAGCAACCAAGAAGACGCAAATATTTTTACTGGTTACCTACAAAAAAAAAAAGGCATTCCAAAGGACTTCCAAATCATCCTAATGAAAGGGACATTTCTTTTGAAACTCACCTTCACATTGCCTTGGCCTCCAAGAAACAAAAGTGGGTTTTCCATGGATTATTAATTCTCAAAACAGAGAGAGAATAGCTGTCATTATCCCTGTTTTCTGGACGGGAGCAGTAGGACGGCCACGTGACAGAGGACATGGCACCCAGAAGCAGGAGAGCCCTGCCCTTAAACCTCCACAGCTTCTGTGGCACCATGAGCCAAGAAGGACTGCTGGGAGCCTCATGGCCACTTGGGCCTATGCTTGGGCACAAGGAATCTTCTGAAACGCCATCATCTCCTTGAACAGCACTCTGAGCCATGGAGAGTGAGTGAGGGGGGACAAAAAGTAATGGAGAAGAGTCTAAAGACTGTCCTAAAGGTGGCACAAAGAGACACTAACTTGAAAGCAGCCGGAGAATAAAGTACAGGGTCCATGTTAGAGCATGAAATGTATCCATGGCCTCAGATTCACTTCTAAGAAACACGCACAGTGAAAATCTCCATGCAGGTAAGGAGCGGAGGGGAAGACAAATTTCCTCTGCCTAACAGGACAACAGCCGGGCCTCCCACCCAGCACCAGCCCCACCTCATCTGCTCCCAGAAGCTGAGCCAGGGCAGGCCCGGGCAGGACTCGGAGGGGAGACCTCCTGGGCACTTGTGAAGCCGGAGGGCACCGAGTCTGGGCACGTGCGGCTCAGTGCAGGGACTTCACATACAAGCGGGGTGACCCCAGGCAAGCCTCTCTCTCTCTCTCTCTGCCTCAGTTTCCTCACATGTAAGATAGGGATGAGACCAACTTCAGAGGGCTGTTAGGAGGATCCAATGAGATAACACATGCGAAGTACTTTGCACACCTTTAAAGTGACATAAAGAGGCTACCTGTTATTATTATTATTATATAACCATATAATTTTTTTTGAGGGGCAATTGGGGTTAAGTGACTTGCCCAAGGTCACACAGCTAGTAAGTGTTAAGCGTCTGAAGCTGGATTATAACTCAAGTCCTCCTGACTCCAGGGCTGGTACTCTATTCGCTGTGCCACCTAGCCACCCCAACAATATAATTTTTAATACATTATTGTGTTACAAGGTCTTTTATAATAGTGACAATTATGATTATCATCAGCCCTCTGAGCTACAGCTGTAAGGCACCTACCGTGCGTGCTTTCCATTCCTGCGAGGCTCAGGGTTCCATGTGCCCTCAGAGTTATGACCATAATATAGATCAGGAGTGGGGATCCTGTGGCCTCAAGGTCCCACTGGATTTAGCCAAAGGGCCATCCCTGAGCAGGTGCCCCATGCCTGAGATCACCTGGCCTCAGATTCCCTTCTAAAAAGTCACCAGCAAATAGATCCTTTTTAAAGAAATTAAATTTATTCTGGAAAGTCCAAGTATTCTTGCCCAGGCACCAAAAATCAGAAGGTGCTGTTCGGTGGGGACAGAAACAAAAGACGATTCATCACCTACCTCTTCCCCAAGATGATCATCAGGGTCATATTCTTTCAAATTAATGACCGCCACGGGCAAACCAAGAGCCGTTACCGCTCTGGCGAGACTTGCTGCAAACCCCTGAAGAAAAAAAATCAGCCAAAATGTTCAAGAAACCCAGAGTGACAGAGACGAGTCACTGACCCCATTTCGGCAGGAGTGAATTTTCCAGAACCAATCTCAAACCCTTTTAAACACCAACTTTTTTTTAATTAAATCCCTCCATGGCACATCACTGGATAAATGGTTACAGGCCACAAGCAGAAGTTACACAAAGAAACACACTGGAACCAACTGAAGAAAAGTCCTACCTCCCTAAGGACCTGAGGAATTGACTGAAGGGACCACTTCACACCCTCCACCGAGGCTGGACCAACTACGCTGCCAGGCCCTAGGGGCCCGAGACAAGGCTGGCAGAGCCAAGGGGCAGCATCGAAGCAGAGGGTCTTAGGTGGCTCCCAGGTAGTGGGTCCCCAGCTTAGCGGCGTCACCTGGTCTAGTCTCCTCCTCACCACACAGGTGAGGACACCAGGGATCAGAAAGGTTCGGCTCTCTCTGCCGGGTCCCATACTTGGCTCCCTGTGACTGGACCCTCTGGTCCAACAATCCCATCTGGGGGATGGGATGCGTGCGCTGAGAGTGTTATCATAAAGAAAAAGAGCTACATCTGTTCAAACAGATGTACAGCAGCATTCGTTTATGACTGCAAAGAACTGGAAACAACCTAAATGCCCAGCAGCTGGCAAACGGCTGATGTGCCCAGAGCGTATAAACAAAATGGAATCTTAGAACTCTGCTGTTAAAAACCATGGACATGAGGACGATAAAGCGGCTGGAAAGGCTCGCTGAGGTGCGGAGAAGTGCTGAGGTTGTGAAGTCTAAACAGAAGAAGGAGGCGCACACTCGCCGGGCTGGAGACACAGAGACAAACGGCCAGACAGAGCGGAACCCTGCGGAGGCATCAAGAATGTGAGCATTCTGCACAACAAGCGAGTGTGCGCCCGGGAGGGCCTGCCAGGAGCTTCCTGAATCCCTCTCCCATCCACTTAAGGAAGAGGCTGAAGACCCTGGAGAAAGCTGCCCCTCTGAGAAGGCAAGAACTCATCTGGTCCAGGCTCCTGCCCTGACCCTTCGCCCACAGTGAGGATGACAAGCTGAATCACACAAACTTGGACTGGGCCATAAGAAAAAAAAGCTAAACTATTAGGGACAGAGAAAGAATCAGGCCTAAGAGAGCCAGAAAGAAGTTGGTCAGACACATTCTTCTCCAAGAAGGAAGCCTGAATGGCCCCATGGCCTTCCAGGGAAATGCAGAGCACAGGAGAGGGGGGTACAGAGATGATGCCAGAGGGCAGTGGGCAGCTGGTGGTGTAAAGAGAAGCTTCAGGGATATGAGCAGGCAGTTGTGATAGATACTGATGGGAGGGGACAATGTACCCAGAACCAGCCTCTATAAGGAGACCCCTAGGTCCTCAAGCTCCCAAACATCATCAAATCCTCCAAAGACATAATCTTTGTACAAAGCCCCTAGCACAGTACCTGGAACGCGGTAGGCGTTATACAGATGCTTAGTACCTTCCCCTCTCTGCTCCTCAGAAGAAGCAGGAACCAAGGTATAGAGCAGAGAGGCCCAGAGCCATGAAACCAAGAGGCAAACCCTGGCCCTGGCCCTCAGTGACGGTGGGAATGATCTGCACTGGCCAAGGACAAGGGAAGGGCTCAACCCTAGCACTCCCCAGCTCGCTCTCCAAGAAGGGGGACTTCCCAGAGAAAGGGCCTTCGATTGTAGGGTAACCTTCTAAACTTTAGAAAACTAGATAGCTCCTGGGGAAAGGTGGGATTTATTCTAGTCACTGATTTGAAAAAAACCAAAACCCCCTTTTGGGAGGAAGGTGAGGAAAAGGATCAGCACCATCCCAGGGTAGTTACAGGGACTACACTGGTCCTTGAGAGCCAGCAGTACTAACAAAAAGGGAATGAGTGCTTCTTGGCCCATTCATGGGCTGACATGATCCCCTTCTGTTCAGCATTTTTCATCTATACAAAGGGCTGCTTTGTAGAGCAGCCAGCCCCTAGCCCACCAACACATAGGAGCTGCCATCAGTCTCCATCACTTTTCTGCAGCATCCCAGACCCAAATCAAAGTCTGATGTTCCCAGGGAGAGCCTGAGGAGTCACATCCAAGACTAAGCTCAGAGTCGATGAAGCTGGAAGGTCAAAAATGCACTGGATCAGCCTCATAACTGTGTCAAGTTAAAAATATGAAGACAGTAAAATAAAATAAAAGTGCTCACACAGATCCATGCCTTCTTCCTTTTAAGCAGACCTGTGATTTTAATTATAACCCAGTGAGGCAACTCCCTCTAAGCCCAAATGAGATCACATGGTGAAGGGCTTTACCCAGTGCCTGGCACCTGGGACACGTTACGGAAACATGAGCCATTACTGTTGCTACTAAATCAGTTCAGAACCAGCTCTGGCCCTGAAAGTCTCAGGGCCCGGCCTTCTGGAACAGGACACACCCACCATAATTCCTCCTGTCCTGATGACTCTGGAGCGTCATTATCAACACTGCCCCCCACACATGCTCAGCTGGGTACATCGTACAGCCCCGCCCTCTGAGCGGCCTAAGACACGGAGCTTTGCCCCCTGTGCCAAGCAGCCATAAACCACGATGCTTTCTGAGCCCCCTGCCTATTGCAGAGGCTTTCTGTCTCCTCCCCTACCTTCCATGGCTCAGCAGAGCTCACGCCCCCAATGCCTGCTACAGCAAGGAGCTGTAAATTTTCTGTGACCTGAGGAAGGCAGAAGGCCAAAGCTGTTAGGATCATGTATGAAACCCAACTAAACCAGCTTGCCGCGAAAGTCAGAATGGGCTTTGCCATGAGGGTTCACTGGCCAAGTACGTGGCCCAGACCCTTCTGGCTGACTTTTTCTGATCCTCACCTCATCCCAATGGTTGAGACAGATCCGCCTCAGAGAAGGGCATTGGTCGCTGCAGAAAAAGAGAAAATGAGGCTATTCCATAAAATAAAAACACGGAGGTCTGCTCTGCACAGTGCCCATGAGGGGGCAACAGGAACAAACATTTCCCCCAAAACTACACAAATGTTCCCCCAAGTTCAGGTGAATTGAAAAAATTCTATTTTATGGCATCCTCAAAAGCACTAAATTTTACAGGCCTTTCTAAGGCATAGGAGGGGCAGCAGCACGAGCCAGGTGATGGAGTGGTCATGAAGCCAGGAAGACCTGGGTCACACCTATCTCTGACCCATCCTAGTTGTGAGGTCCTGGGCAAACAGCTTAACCTCTAAGAGGTCTGGCCAATTCTAAGGCTGGGAGTGGCAGAGAAGGTGCCAATCTGCACAGGGAAGGGAGTTTCCTCATCCAGGAGTGCACTTTCAGGCATTAAAACAACTTACACTATTCAAACACTGCTTGCTCTGCTACTCTTCCTACTCCTGATACAGCTTTGAAGCCTCTAGACCAATTTAGAAGAGCTTAGTGTCTGTCTTTAGCATTCATTTCACCCTGAAGAGGAAAGAGGAAAATGTACCAGCCTTTTTTTCCTTGCGGAGGTGGGGGACTATGGGTGGGAAATAGTGCATACACCATCAGAAATGCACCAGCCTCCTTTCCTTGCAGAGATGAAGTGCTATGAATTAGGAACAGTGCATACCCCATCAGATTCCTAGGGAATGGTAGAAAGTTTTGCTGAACTGGCTTTTCCCCTTGTTCTCTTTAACCTTTTGTTACAAGGGCCTGGGAAGGGCAGGGAAGGGAGAACAACATCTTCACAAACTAAGGTGTTATAAAAAACAAAAGCTATCCATTGGAATTTTACACGTCTGAAACGTTAAATAAAAGATTGTGTCAAACAAAATACGAAGAAGATCAGGAATAGGACCTAGAAAGACAAAGAAAGACAAAGAGAAACAAAACTTTGCGAATAAACTATTCACTTAAGTCCACCTAACACTTAAAAACAAGCCCGGCAACCAAAGGTCAGAAGAACAGCAAGGCCCTCTTACCTTTGCGGTGCCGGTCTGAGAAGCGTAGAAGATCTTCACTCCGGAAACACGGGCTTCTTTCTTCTGGGGGGGAGCGGCACCATCGGCCACAGGAGCTGCGGAGGGGGACCTCTGGAGGGAGGATTTCCCAGCTGATCGGTCACCCTTAAAAAGAAAAATCTACAGCTTTTGGCCTTCACAACCAATTTTTTTTCCATAATCCCCCCTTCCTGATAAAAAAAATGGGCAGAGAAACAGATTCCTTAGGAGGTTTGAAAATTAAAATCCTAAAATTCAGAATCTCCATTATTGCCTGCTCCACAAGGGGTTCTCCTGCCTTAGCAGGAAGGTTCCCAGGGAAAGATGAGCCACTACATCCAGAGGCACCCTTTCTAGTGTGGGAAGGAGATCATCCCAATTTCCACCCCCTGCTCAGAGTTCTGGGGCCAAACCAAGCAGACTGAATCCCTCTTGCAAACTAAAGCCTCCCAGGGACTTGGAGCCAGCTCTCATGTCCTCCCTGACCCATCTCTGAAACTGCTCTCTCCAAGGTCACAGTTCTCTCTCTGGTGAAATCAACTCTTCATCCTCACAAACCTCTAGGGAGCATCCAGAACTTATGGACAACCCCTCCCCTCCTTCCAGATGCTCTGGGACATCATCCTCTCCTGGTCCTCTCTCACATGATGGACTGTTCCTTCTCAGTCCTCTCTGCATCATTATTTTCCTGTCCACTAATAATGAGCATTTCCCAATGCTCTCTTCTGGCCTGGCACTGTCTCTCTGTCTCTCCTCTCTCTCTCCCTCCTTCTCTCTCTATCTCTTTCTCTGTCTCTCTCCTTCTCTCTGTCCCCCTCCCTCCTTCTCTCTGTCTCTCTCTCCCCCTCCTTTCTTCTCTCTCTCCCCCCCCTCCTTCTCTCTGTCTCTTTCTCCCCCTCCTTCCTTCTCTGTCTCTCTCTGCGTATCTCTCCTCTCTGTCTCTCTCCTTCTCTCTGTTTCTCTGTCTCTCTCCTCCTCTCTCTCTTCCCCTCCCTCCTCTTTCTCTCTGTCTCTTTCTGTCTCTGTCTCTCCTCTTTCTTCCTTCTCTCTCTGCCCTCCCTCCTTCTCTTTCTCTCTCTCCCCC
>JAQQSU010005117.1:0-13892 GCA_028627135.1 Pseudochirops cupreus | reverse complement strand
GGGGTGGTGGGCGGGGGAAAGATGGGGAGAAAATATGTAACTCAAAAAAATTTAATAAAAGAAATTAAAAAAAAAAAAAGAAGAACCTGTGCTAGCAGCCATCCTGGGGATGCTAGGGTGCTAGCTGATAGTCTCTTGGCAAAACCCAGAGTTTTTCTTTTTGGGGTTCAGATCCCAAAGATATGGTCTTTTCCTTTTAGGGGTTCAGATTCCATCCCCATCAGAATCATAAATCTTTAAAATATTAAATTAAATATACTTTAGAACGCAATCTCCAAAATCAAAACCATTCTCTTTTCTTCATGGAGCCATGCAAGTTAACCAAGCCATAATCTAATATTTTTATCCAATGACTTGCAAAGGCATGAAAATTCCTGCTTAGGTGGTAACCTATTCAGAAACAGGAAGAAAGTACTATATAGGGGGAAAAAAATAAGACAGAACAACAAATCCCAAGGATTGTCACAGCCTTGATCTGCATAAATAAAAGATAGTGGTTTCCCTGAGCTGGCTGCTCTTTTGGCTGAATAGATCCATCTGCAGAGTCTGTGAGGAGGCAAGTCATTATGGCAGGATAAAACCTATTTCTCATTTATATTAAGTAATCTTGCCTGTTGAGGGCTTGGTTTGGCTCTTGGACATAACTGTTTGGAGGTCTGTATACCTTGTTAAGTCAATTGCTACAAAGACTGTAACTCCTATAACAGCCCTTCAGATTTGATCATCCAGAAATCCACCACCAATGTCTAATGGTTTTCCCTCTGTTTTGCTAGGGTATAAGATAATCAGTTTTGCTATAGTGTTATGAAAATTAAAAAAAACAACAACTGAGAAACAGATTTGCCCAACAATGATTGCAATTCCCTTCATTAAAAAGCAAGTTGAGGGTCAAAAGTTAGAAGAAATTTGGATTTGGATTTTTATTGTTTAGGTTTGTTTGGTGGGTTGTTCAGAGGGGCAAGAAGAGTGATTAATGTTGATCCTTTCTAATAACCTATTCCAGGTAGTATTAGCTTATTCTATACTGTGACCGGCACAGTAATATGGCCCAGCAACCAGATGAAAGAAAGAGAGACGGGGATGTATTCAATGGTCTGTTTATTACAGAACCATTTCATACAGAGCCAAAGATACAAGAAAATCACAGGGTTTATATACCTTATAGCGGAGACTCTGAGGTAATTGAAATGCAAGGACCCTCCTTTAGTCCTGACCACTCCCTCCCCTAGCCTAAAGCTATTCAAACATTAAGACTTAATCGTAGGACCATGTCCAGAGGCATAAACAGACAGGGAGTCACAAACAAGACTAGCAAATTAACTGCCCTGTACTTTCTTTTCGTCATTCATAGATCCAATGAAAGCATCCACCCAACAAGATTATACTCTCCCTGCATATCTGCCTCATAGAAGAGGGGGAGCATGAAGGTCTGGTCTACTACAGTTCTATATCACGATCTAGAGACATGGACAATGAGAAAAAAAAATTCTGCATCTAAAGTTTTTCTAATTAAAAAAGTAAATAAACAAATTCTGATTTTCACACCCATTACCGAGGCTGAATTCAAGGCTTTCTGAACTAAAAGTGATCCCAAGTAACACCTCAACCAACCTCCTCTAGTATCACTTAGCCTTAGGAAGACAAACGGGCAATATAGCGTGTTTATGTAGAGAGCCAGCCAGGAACTTCAGGGTTCACAAATCCTGCCTCTGATATATGACTGTTTGATACTGGGCAAGTCACTTAAGTGCCGTAAGCAACTCTCTAAGTCAAAGAGGTAGAAGGAGTGTACTCATTTGAGAATTCCCATTCCAATTAAGTCATAGGTCAAATTCTTATTCCATTCCTTCTAAGAGAATGAAAATAATTTTGCATTCTGGTGAATAGATGATTTATCAGTGTTGATGCTTCCTCTTTCATGGTAGGTAACAAATAAAATTAACTAGATTATCTAATGCAACTAATAAATTTGAACTCATAGGTATCACTGAGATTAGTGGGGAAAATTGGAGAAAAAAACAATGACTGGATTATAGTTCCTTAAGGTTTTCTCTTCTTTTGGAAGAATATAGTTAACAGGGGAAGGGTGGTAGGGAAATATTATAAAGAAGATATACTCATGAGGAAATCCTAGAACCAAAGAGGAGAAAAAATGGTAAAGGTCATTTGGGTAAAGATTAATAGAGGCAGAAATAGAAATGATGGTATCATCAGGACATGCTGTAGACCAGTTGTCTAAATTTTTTTATCATTCACCTCTATCACTAGAAAATTTTTAGCATGAATGCCCAAAATAGGTATATTTACCTATTCATAAATCAAATGTATGTGCCGCTGTTATAATAATCATTACATTTAAAAACATAAGATAAAAATATTTTGAAAATAGTTTCTTTAATAACAATTTTTTGCTTTCACTGAAATATTGTTAGTAATGATATTTTAGTGAAATAATTGAATGATCAGTAAGCTTCATTATTTTCAAAACCTTAGTTTAATGCTTTTTGATACACTGATTCAAATGTCTGATTCGCCTTATTTTGATACTTGGTTTTAATGGCTATCATTGATGAAAAGAAGCAGAGAGCCAAATAGAAAAAGGACATTGACTGTTCTTACCAAATCGTGATGTTAATTTTCAATCCCACCTAGCAATTTTGCAAGATTTTTGTAGAAATTGAGCTATGAAATTCCCATGTTTCTTAATGATAATCAGTTGTTATTGAAAATTAATGACAAGATATTGTATTTGCATATTTTTAACACAGGAATCCAAAGCCCATGAAAACTCTTTATCTGGAAGATTTTTAAAAAGGTTACAAAATTATGCTTTCTTATTTTCCAAACATTTATGTGGGAGTGACATATAAGAGATGTTTTTTTTAAATATAGGTGACATATTTATATCAGTGTCAACAACCCAGAAAGGATATAGTACAGGAGGGTAGTGTCAATAATGTCAAATCCTATAGATAAGTCAAGAAGAGGATTAAGAAAAGATCAGAAAATTTCTTAATCAAGAGTTCACTGATAATTTTGGAGGGAGCCATTTAAATTAAATGAGAATTCAAGGACGATAAGAAGGTTGGAAAACAGGATTGTGGCATTCCTTGATAGAAGTAGGGAAAGATTGGAAAAGGCATGGGTTTGCAGAGGAAGAAATGAGATTTATAATTCAGATCATGCAACCTATTCATGTCTATTCATCCTGCTCTATTTACCATATTACCCTAAAAAATGAAAAGTGTTAGGGGTTGAGTTAGGGATGTTCCTCATCAGTCATTGCCTTGAAGAGAAGAGATTACCCAGGGCACTGGCAATCATGAAGTAATGGAGATAAGGGAGCAGTTTGTGGCACAGGACATTTTGGTTGCTCAGATACTATTAGTGCCTGCATCAGAATTAAGTTATAGCTTTGGGGGGGGAGGCAGGGTGTCAAGCAGAAAGAGAGAGAGACAGAGACAGAAACAGAGACAGAGAGAGAAAGGCAGACTGAGAGAGAGAGAGAGAGACAGACAGACAGACAGACAAACAGACAGAGAGAAAGAGAAAGAAAGAGAAGGAGGGAGGGAGAGAGAGAGACAGCACCAGTTGTGGAAAGAGGCAGAATGGAAGAGTGTTGATCTATAAAGGCTGAAGGGGATGGTGTATTTGTGTATTTGTGTATCATAGGAAAAGCAGATGTAACTCATCTCCCCATCCTCCAGTTCATGGATCACAAACCCCCTAGAGTATTGCCATGAGTCCCAGTTTGGAGTCAACTACTATAGATTGCCTGATCAGAAAGAAAAAATAGATGAAGATTATAAGAAAGAGATCACAAGCCTAAATCTGTAAATAGATCATAATATAATTGTGATGGGATGGTTTCAATTATACAGATATCTGCTAGAATAGTCTTTATACCATAAAGAAATAAGGGAAAACTTGAATAGTCCCTCTTAGAATTTGTAATAGGGGAGAAAAATAAATGAGCATAATCTGCTATACATCCTAGATTTAGAGAGAATAGATTTCAAAAAGTTCAAAGAAAGGAAATATAGGATCCAATGGCCCCTACAGAAGTTGATCAAGAGGTAAGAGAAACTTTCAAGAATGAAACTGTAAAGACACAAAAAGAAACAATTCTGAGGAAGAAGAAAAAAGGGAAATTGTCGAAAGAGACCAGTGTGGATGCACAAAGAACTCATCACCCAATTTAGATCTTAAAGGGATCTATACAGAAAATGGAAGCAAGAGTAAATAAGGCAGAAGGAACTAGGTGGTATAGCAGATAGACTGCTGTACCTATATTCAGAAAGACGTGTTCAAATATTGTCTCACATACTTCCAGCTATGAGACCCTGGAAAAATCATTTAACTTCTGTCCGCTTCAGTTACCTCTTTTATAAAAAAAAGATAACAATAGCACCTACCTCCCAGGATTGTTGTAAAGATAAAAAGTATTGTAAAATTCCTTGCAAACCTTAAAGTGCATATAAAAAAACGCCACATAAATACTAACTTATTGTTAATATTATTATGATTATTATTAGTGGACCAGTAGTATTAAAGTGTGTCATATATCAGAAATGCTAACCTCTTGTAAAGAGAAACAAAAAAAAATAGCTTTTTAAAACCATATTTGGAAAAATGTTTAGGGAAATATAGGAAGAAAAGACTGACTAGTCATGTGGTGAGGGTAAGGGGTAATAGATGGATAGCTGAAATATACCACTCATATTCTTTCAATATTGGGAGAAAGCAGGTATAACCTCTAGCATATTGGGTAGACATCCAATGGAGAATTTATGGAAAGACATGAACAAGGGTTTTATGGGCAAGAAGAGGCATGAATGGGCTGAAATATATGGAAAGAAAAAGGGAGAAATGGCTAATGGGTATTTTCTGCCAAAGATAAATAAGGAGATAACAGCTAGCTACCTTTGATGAGTTCAAGTTGACTGGTCAAGATGAACTACATTCTAGGGTACTAAAACAAATGTCAGATGTGATTGCTGAGCCACTGTCAGTAAACTCTGAAAGATCATCAAGAATGGGAGAAGTACTGCAAGACTGGAGAAAGGCAAATGTCCATATTTTTTAAGACAAGAGAATACAGTATTTAATGAGCATAACTTTTATTTACTGGAAAATTATACAACTACAGTCAAAAAGATGGCTGGTGAACATATAGAACATATAGAAAAGGAAGTAATGGCCATAAAGAGTTATAATGGCTTCAAGAAATTAAGTGGGAATTTTGGGGGAGTTGGGGGGAAGTTGTAGACTACATGCAAAGACCAACAGATGACACAGAAAAATTTTAGAAACTCAGAAATGCATAAAATATGTGTATAGTATTATATAATATCAACATATTTTATCTTTTAATATCATAATAAGTCAAACTTCTTCTCTGATACAAGGAAGGGCCAAAAATTTTACAAGGATTTTCCAGATCCTGGGAGAGTAGAAGGATGGGGATGGGATTTGATAGCTATCTTCAACTTTGGGTAGACTGTCATGTGAAACAAGGATTAGACTTTACTCTTCTCCTAAGAGAAAAAAACTAGGAGTAATAAATATACTCATATAAAGAAATCTGATGTTAGGAAAAACTTCCAAAATTTGAAACTATCCAAAAGTGCAATAGGGAACATTAATAGTAGATTGTGAATTGCCTCTTAATAGAGGTCTTCAAGCAAAGACTGGGTTACCATGTGCCAGTTATAGTGTAGAAGGTATCTTTATTCAGATATGAGTTAAATTAGATGGCCTCAAAGATCTCTTCCCACTGAGATTCTGTGCTTCTATAATAGAATGAAAGACTTTGTCTTCAGTAAAGATATCTCCAAAACCATGTAAGTACATGTTACCTTTAGAAATGTTTCCTGTATGCAACTATTTCCACCTATAGTATATGAATGCCTATTAATGACCGTTTCAGCATATGTAGTACTAGAGCCCTTTACTTCTCTCTGCAATGAATATGAAGTCTCTAAGAATAGAATGAATTGGCCTCTCTCTGAGATGGCATAAGGACAATTCAACGAAGGAGTTGGGAAAGTTTCAAGACAATCTCTTGAGTGTCGTTCTAACCTTTTGATTCTAATAGCTTCTGTACAAATAAAGAGTGCAATGCAGTGTTATTGTGTAACCCAGAAAGCCATTACCATATCTCTGGGCTTCATTAGTTATGAAGAAATCATTGTGCAAATATGCTTAGAAAATATTTTACTATGTTCAGAAGGAAAAATGTATGTTTCAAACATTCAGATTTTAAAATACAGAGCCTGGTTCAAGAGTAATCTTAGAGCATTTTGTGCAAAATACAGGATAATTTCAAGAAGGTCTGTAGAGTGAATTAACTAAAATGACAGAAGTATTGTTGTTCAATGTAACTGAAAAAAGTTAGTCATGTGATTTTGTTTATGTTTCTAAAAATACATGAGTTTTCTTTTGGGTTTTTTTTTCTTCCAGACATACAAAGTCATACTCTGATGGCTCATAGGGGCATGGAAGTAATCTGATTTCTTATTATCTATGCCAATGAATACCAAGCACTGGAAGATTTTACCCATCTTGAAAGGTTTCAAGTACAGTTCTGGTGATAAACTATTTCTGCCCTCTGAGACCTAGTCTGGCTAAGTGCAGAGTGGATCATCACCAGTAGGTAGGCAATTCTTTGACCTTGATAAATGATGAACAAATAAAACTGCACAATGGCCTCAGTCCTGTGAACTTCCTTTCACTTCAGCGGCGATGGTGGTAGAGTAGCTGAAAAGGGGACAGAAGGTGCTAAGAATCATAGTTTTTAAACCATCTGCAAGTAACTGTTAGTTGTTTGAATGTGTAATTATTGCTAGATATCTAATCCCTTGACATACTACTGGAGAAACAGAAGCGAATCAGTCTCAACATTCTTGATCTGAATGAAATAGTGGCATAAGAAAGTGGCAGCTACATAGAAAAATGGCTCAAAAGTTTTCCTTAGAGAAGAAAATAAAGCCATGAGGGAGTTTCTTTCATCATACACACAACAGCAACAAGAAGCATCATTTCAGGGAACATTTGATCATCAATCTTTGCAGTACTCATGATGAGCATGAGCAAAAGACTGCCATGGTAATAATTGCAGCTTATGTGCAATATATGTTGTAGAAAATAAAGAGGTAGAGAACTACTATGCAGGACTTGACAAGATCCTACAAACCAAGTAAATATATAAATTTGTACTTGGTGACTTAAGAGTAAAGTTTAGCGTAGGAAAGAATCCCCCCCACCCCCCAAAAAAATAAAGATTGGAGGCTAGAAAATGCTGTTAAGGATTAAGAAACAGAAGAGATGAAAATCTCACCTCCTCGTATCATGAACACTTTTCTTCAAGAAGAGCAGTATAAAATGCTGGCATCAAAAGTCACCATAGAAATGTGAAACTCCCTATTTCTTGAGGAAGAAAACCACTGGATACTAATATGGGAAACATTTACAAATTAGCTGTCAGTGTTCAATAAGAATATTTTAAAAGAGAAGAAAGTTGCAAAGATGACACAACATACCATTATAATGGCTCCAGTGTGACTTATTCTAACAAGATGTTGATGCTGAAAAATGGAAAATGGATAAAGTAGAAGTCACTCATACAGACTATCACAATTTTCTACAGAAATACAGCCAGAAACTGCCTCAGCCAAATAACAGTTGATCAGCCTTCTAAGCAGAGTTACATGGCAGCCAAGATGAGACTTTAAAGCAACTTATAAAATGTTTCAGGAGGTGGTAGATTATAAACAATATTGCTTCATAAAACACCAGAGTTGTAAAGAGAGAAAAGACTGCATTTGAAGTGAGAAATAGTTCATTAAGAAGACAATGAAGTAGAAAACATGCAAAAAAGTGGAACAGAACTTTTACCATTTATAAAAGTATTTCAATCAATGCTCCTGCCATGCTATTTGTCAGTATGAAAAAAGCATTAAAGAAGATAAAAATAAGAAATGAAGTTTGACCAAAGTGAATACAAACAGAAGAAATCCACGCTAGAGATCACACAATTTTAAAATCACTAAGGGATCCATTTTCAAGATATCTGAAGGAGAGTGAGACACCAAATGATTGAAGTGAGGGGGAAGAAATCACATGATATTGATCACTAGATAATGAGGTCACTCAATATGATATCAGCAGCTGTCAAACTATATAGCTCCTTTCTTATCTTCATAAAATCCATAAGAACTAACTATACAAATACTGAGGTATCTTTAATGAATATATAAAAACAGAACAGACTTGTATTTTTCACAGAGAATACAAGATCTTGTTTCTTAATTATGAAAAACATTTGATTCAGTAGAGCAAAATGAAGCCTTAAACATTCTCCAATAAGGTTCTTCTGCACATTTTATGTGTAGAAGATCAAAAGATCAAGAGATGTAACCACAGAGGTAACTTTGTTCAATAATCTTCTAATTATTCATATTGAAGCAAAGCATAAAACAAAGATATGTATGCTCACCCCCCAAAAAATTACAATTGCCATAGAAGATGTCACGCAAAGAATTCAAATGAAAGAAGAGGGAATTCTCCATATGCTTGGTCTTTTGGGTGATATTGTACTGATTGAATCAAGTCCCGGAATATTATGGTACTTCATCACTGAGACCCATAACCACTTAAAAGAAATCAGCTTAAAAATCCATGCAGTAAAAGCCAAATACACAAAAAAGGATTGTCCAAACAGTCTACACAGTTAGACAGGCAGCATGTTGAGTTTTTCTACTAACACGTATACCTTGTATGGGCACTGGTGATGGATAATAACTGGGCCCAGACTTAAGAGGAAAAGAATTGTCTGAATCACAATTAGGAAATAAAATAACATTTTTGATGATACTCAGTTGTTCCCTGACACAAAAATACATATTTTTTTCATGCCATTCTGCTTCCCATGATGTATACAACTTAAAATAACAGAACACTACAGTATTTGTACAAAAAAGTTGTGGGTGATCCAAAGTTCAACAAAGAGATATAGGGCATATATAAGTAAGTTGTCCTGCAGTAGGCATATTAGCAATGATGATTTGTACATTATAAAAGATAGGAGAAAACAGATAGTTTTTAACTATCATTTTGTTTATAAAGTAAGTAAAGTAGGCAGAAGGGAGTAGCAAAGCATCCAGTGCATTTCAGTGAGTAGGAATGGAAACCAAAATTATTTTAAGTTAAACAAAGGGTCAAAATTTGGTGGGAGAAAATACTCAAATGCTCAAAGTATACCTAATTACTTAAATTTCTTCTTGATCTAAATTCTATTCTTTCTTTGGAAAAAATATTATATACTTAGTAACATGAACCACAATAATAAAGAGAAAAAGGAGTTGATCCTCAAAACCATAAATCTAAAATAATTACATGTTTCTTAGAACATAATGAAATACAATGTCTAAGAAAACTATTTTTGTATTCCTCACATAAATTGTTCAATTAATGCAGCAATTAATCTTTATTGAATAATTTACCTAGTCTTCCTAATAAACAGCAGATTTTCATTTTTTAGAAGTAATCTTGGTCCCATTGAAGGCTCTGAAATTCAGCTAATGATATCTGAGAAAACCCTATCTAGCTGATCAGTGCTGTTCTACAGAAGGTAACTTTCAAAACTGTAGTAATAGTCTCCAGGAGGAATTAGCAAACCTCCCATTTTAGTTCAGCAGACCCAGATATTTAATGTTAAATGACAACAGATTTCTGAATAGTAAGTAATGTAGCTCTCAGTTTACCAGGAAAGAAAGAAAGAAAGAAGAAGGAAGGAAGGAAGGAAAAAGGAGAAATGAAGGAAGGAAAGAAAAAAGGAGGGAGGAGGGAAGAGAGAGAGAAAGAGAAGAAAGGAAGAGAGAGAAAGACAGAAAGAGAGAGAAAGGAAGGAAAGGAAGGAAGAGAGGAAGAGAGAAAGAAAGAAAGGGAAGAAAGGAAGAGAAAGAAAGGGAAGAAAGGAAGAGAGAGAGAAAGAAAGAAAAGGAAGACAGAAAGAAAGAAAGAGAGAGAGAAAGGAAGGGAAGAAAGGAAGGAAGGAAGGAAGGAAGGAAGGAAGGAAGGAAGGAAGGAAAGAAAGAAAGAACTTCATCCCTTTCACCTACTGTCCAGCTGTCAGGAGTCTTTCTGGTTACCAACACAGGAATTCTATTAATACTGCCCAATTGATCCCTGATAGTTTCTATCTTTACCCAAAACTAATGGCTAAACATTGAATTATATTTAAACTTGAAACATTCAGAGTAACTTCAAGAACACTGTGGATTCCAGCAAACCTGGATTTTACTCCTGACCCTGCCACTCACTACATTAGCTCTGTGGTCTTGAGCATGTCACTTCACATTTTTTGGCAGAAGTTACAGTTTTCTTTTCCATCTTTCCTTTTTAGATCCTTTCTAACTCTCATAGATTCGAAAATGTTGTGGTTCTGTGGTTGTAGTCAGAGCTGATGCTGCATTATGATGGGATTTGTAAAAGATGAAAAACTCCACTGGGTGGGGGATAGAGTTGTGTCCCCCCTCACACACACATCCATTGCAGCTTTGAGAATCACCACAATTCCAGATTTAAACCTTGATAAAATCCCAGAAAGAAAAAAAAATACTAGAATCAATTTAGCAAAATTGAACCTCTGATTTAAACAACATACTGACATTTTTTCAATCCTAGAATGCATTCATTTCTCTTCCTTTGGTGTCATAGTTTGCTCATGCTGAATTTTGACTATACACTAACTAGAGAGAGGCCATGTTCATGTCTGAGTTTTAATCAGCACACAAGCAAGAAATTAAACGTTGTAATGAGATTATGAAAATAAGAACAAGAATCAGGACGCCATCTACTGGGCTATAACGTAGCAAAAGGCACTTGCATGATGGAAAAAGGTAACCATGACAATTCTTGGATTGAATTTAATTCAGAGCTTTCAAAATAACCAAGTGAACGGTTCAAACTACTGGATTCAAGCTTTCTTTAAAAAAAAAATTCCAAGCTGATTTTTATGCATAGAGGTAGTGAGAGAGCACCCTGAGCTGTCTGTTTTCCAGTTCCTTATTAACTTATTTTCATCTTTTAGTTGTTGGTATTTAAACACATATGAAGCAGGTTTAAAATGACTAATTCTATCTGGTAAAATTTTTGCTCTTTTACACATTTAACTGTGTGATGCTATTCATTTGTAGGCAGATTTTTTTTTTTTTTTGCTTTTTTTACTTCTTTTAATTCAATTGTGTTTTCGATTACGTGCTTCAAACAACAAAATTGCATTAGATAAAATGATTCACTAAAGTATTTGACACTTCGACAGCAAAATATTTTAACCCATTTTAACCATGGGTTGAAATATGCATTGCTGGGTTTTGATTTGCCCTCTTCTAAGAACTTATTTTTAGTTTGGATTTCCAAGTTAACTATTAGATGAATATTGGACAGACAGCTTATAGTATGGAGGAAATCTTGGATTTTAAGGACCATTGTCTGAAAACTTGACCAACTAAATTTGGAGAGACTGAACATTAGGTTTGCCACAGGATGCTGTTTTTTAACAACAATCCTCAAAAACCATTGGCAAAATTGCAAATGGGTTATAAGCTGTGTTGATGGAAATGCAGTATATACAACATATATATAAGCATATACAACGATAAAATCACAGATCTTTGAAATATAACATATTACATTGCATGATAGTATATCCTAATGCCTCAATAAGGTACAGAGATCCTCATAGGCTATCCTAGTGAAGGGCACATCCTTAGCATACAGGCTGGGTAACAGCCATGGTGTGCTGCTGAAGGACCAGTCTAGCTAAATTCAGAGAGAATGCTGGTTCTGGAGGACCCAAAGATCAGTAATATTTTTGTTTTTATTGATGCCATTTTTCTTTCAAATCACCATAATTTCCCCCAGTATCCTTTCCTTCTCCACCCGGAGAGGCAATTCATATGAAAATAACATTTTAAAAATAAAAGAAAGGAAAAGTAGAGAGAAAAAAATAATGTGGTATTGCCACCTCCATAAAGGAGTATGTGGATGGAACAGAGATGTCTTCACAAAACTCTTCTTTGGAGCCATGCTTGTATTTTGTAATTTTGCAACAATTGCTTTGGATTTGGGGGGATGTGGTTGTTCTTTCAGTTATTGTTATAGTCCTTGTATATGTTGGCTTACTGGATCTGTTTACTTCCCTCTGCATTACTTTCAGGTAACTTCATCTATGGCCTCTCTGTTTTCATCATATTGATCACTTTTTATAGCAGAGCAATATTCCATTACATTCACATACCAAAGTTTCTTTAGCTATTACCTAATTGATGGGCACCTACATTGTTTCCAATTCTTTGCTATCATAAAAAAGTGCTGCTAAAAATATGTTGTTGTATGCTTTGTTCTTGTCATCGAAGACTGGTAATCTTAACAGAATCTTTTACTTTCCTTCATAAAGCCTGTTTCACAACCATTCATAATTTTTGTTGCTTTATACCTTTGCAAAATTTTTTCCTATTTGCTTCTGGCAGGTCTGGCTCTTCTGGGGCAATGGTATATACAGGCCATTTACTTGGTGTCACTTGAAAAGCATTAAAACACTAATCTATCAAAAAATATCACCAGCAGACTCTGATAACAGTGTTCCCTCTGTCAGAATGACTAATCAGTTAGATAATAAAACAGGGATATCAATGCCGGAGTCATAAAATTATGGAAATTTGCAACTGGAAAGGACTTTAGAGATCAACTACTCAAACTCCTCATTTTAATCTAAATACACACATGTTACCTTAAAACCAGAGTGACTCCCTAGCCTTCTCATTAGCACTGATTAATTTTGAGATAAGTCAATTTCCAATTTAAACTGTAAGAAAATGAGACATAGGATAAACAAATTTTAAATGAAGGAGTCTAACAGCAAAAAAAAAAAATCTTTGACTAGAGCTAAACCTGCTACACTCTTTTTTTAATGCCCAAAGCACCAATGCCCAACATTTTAGCGGCTATTTTACACAAGAAAAAATCTGAGATTTATAATATGTAGGGTTGGCTTTCTTCAGAATAAGCAGACACCTATATGCTGGGGTCTGAGAGGTCCCAGGCAGGATACTTTCCATCTGTTCTTTCCATTGAGTCTTGAATGATTTTTTGGTCTTCAAGGGATACATATTAAAATGCATGGTCAAGGAGAAACAGCACGAACATATTATTAGCCATCATGGGAAACAATAGGTTTCCCTTCCTTGGAGGTCTTTAAGTAAAGGCAAGATGACTACATGTCAAGTATATTATAAAATGATTCCTATCCAAGAATTGGTTAGACTAGATGCCTTCTGTATGGACTGATATCTAACTAAGAGCAAGGCCCTACCAAAAATGAGTCATACAGTAGGTGCCTGGAGTTAGTGAAGAATTTAAGGAAACTAAAGTGGAGACCAGAGGTTCTGAGAGAACAAGTGAAAGCATACCAAAGACAGATTTCACTTACTTCATAATTTTGCCTGAACCCACTTCAAAATTTTCCAGGGTATACTAGAATTGAAAAGAGATATTAATAAGAGGGAATTGTTTCTCTACCATCATCACTACTCCTAAACAAAATAGAAAAAAAAAACTAAGAAATTTCCTAATAACTAAGCGGTTTCCAATTACAGAATTTCCCAGGTGAATGAAATAATTAAGGTTAAGAAGTAAATTTTACATACCAGTTAAATGAGTATCTAGCCACTCCATGAACCTCAGAACAAACTTCCCACAAAACTATCCAACTGATCTTTTTTTTTTCCTTTTTTTTTTTATTAAATTCTTTATTAAATTTTTTTGAGTTACATCTTTTCCCCCTGTCTTTCCCCCGCCCACCACCCCAAAACAGCCATCCCAGTATTTCC
>JAQQSU010005116.1:0-13892 GCA_028627135.1 Pseudochirops cupreus | reverse complement strand
TCCTCGTAGCCGAGCTGACTTTAGTGGGAAGTATCTTTGTGTGCGTTTTGGAGTTCCAGGATTGGTTTAGAGTCCTATTTTATGGGTATTTTGGGGTGGCTATGTGAGAGCTGCGATGTGTTGCTGCTTCTACGCCGCCATCTTCTCAGTCACTCCATTCTGGGCAGTTCTATGCCAGTGTCTCCTACATCTCTCACAATAGATTCCAAAGTTCTTCAGAGAAACCTTGAAAGTGTCCTTGTATTGCTTCTTCTGACCTCCATGTGAGTGCTTGCCTTGTGCGAGTCCTCTGTAAAATAATCTTTTGGGCAAACATACTTTTGGCATTTGAACAACTCGATCGGTTCATCAGTGTTGCACTCTCTGCAGTAGAGTTTGAATGTTTGGCAATTCAGCTCAAGAAAGGACTTCAGTATCTGGTACCTTATCTTGCCAAGTGATCTTTAGAATCTTCCTAAGACAATTCAAATGGAAATGATTCAGTTTCCTGGCATGGTGCTGATATACTATCCAGGTTTCATAAGCATACAACAATGGCTCTGTAGACCTTCAGTTTGGTAGGCAGCCATACTTTCCCACACTTTCTTTCGGATCCTCCCAAACACTGAGATAGTTCTGGCAATGCATGCATCGACTTTATTATCTATGTGTACATCCTTGGAAAGTATACTGCCAAGGTAAGTGAACTTATCCATAGCACTCAAAAGTTATCTATTTGCTATTCCATGTATGGTTTCATGTATGGATGTTTCATTTGGTTCCATGTATGGATGGTGCAATGTTGGCTGGTGAAGACTCTCTGTTTTCTTGGTGGTTAATTGTCAGCACAAGTGTCAGAGAATTAATCTATACTCTGTTGCATTTCAGCTTCAGAGTCTGCATTGAGTATACAATAATCTGGAAACAAAAAACCAAGCACCAACTCTCCCTCCACTTTGGTCTTGGCTTGAAGCCTTTTTAAGTTGAATAATTTGGCAGCTGGCCTCAATGCCATTTTTGTCCTTGTTGAAGGCTTCTGACAACATCGATAAAAACATAATGCTAAAAAGCGTGGGAGCAAACATACAGTCTTGCTTCACTCCATTGATGTTTGGGAAAGCACAAGAGCATTATCTATTATCCAGAACTTGTGCAAGCATGCTGTCATGAAACTGGTATATAAAACTGATGAACTTTTCTGGCAACCATATTTTGCCATGGTCTTCTACAGGTCCTCACAACTGCCAGTATCAAAGGCCTTGGTCATATCTATAAATGTTGTGTACAGATCTCCATTCTGGTCTTGGCATTTCTCCTGGAGTTCTCAGGCAGCAAACACCATATCAACTGTTCCTTGGCCATTTCTGAAGCCACACTAGCTCTCAGGTAGATGACCATCTTCCAGATGAAGGATCGGCCTATTGAGGAGGATTCTAACAAGAATTTGCCTAAGAGATTGTCACAGGACAACCTATTTCCTTTTCCTTTATAGAGGTAGACAGAGGTGGCATCCTTGAACTCGTGGGGAATAACTTCCTCTTGCCATATAACCAGGAAGATTTCAGTCAGCTTTTGTATGAGCAGTAGACCACCAGTCTTGTAAATCTCAACCGGATTAGAATCAGCATCGGACATTTTGTCACAGGAGAGGAGCCTAACAGCATTCAAAACCTCTTCTTTAGATGGAAGTTTGGCTAGAAAGGGATTGACTTCAACCTGAGGCACACAGTCAATCACTTCCACATTGGTTGATGACAGTCTGCTGAGAACACTCTTGGTCTCTTGATGGCTGTCTCTTGAGAACATCTCTCCAGCATCATATCTTTATCACTAATTAATGGCAAAGATACTGGGGCGGTTTGCCATTTCCTTTCCCAGATCATTTTGCAGATGAGAAAACTGAGGTAAAAAGAGTTAAGTGACTTGCCCAGGATCACATAGCTAGTAAATATCTGAGCCAGATATGAATTCAGGAAGATGAGTCTTCTTTACTCCAAGACTGATACTCTACACACTGTGCTACCTAGTTACCCTAGAAGTGGCAAAATTCCCTTGTTATTCAGTGAACCTCAGTGGGCTCTTTATTACCTCCAAGATCAAATATAAAATTCTGTTTGGCTTTTAAAGCACTTTGTATCATGGTTCTTTCCTAGCTTTCTAGCCTTTTTATCTCCCATTACCCACTATATACTCTATGATCCATTAACACTGGCCTGTTTGCTGTTCCTCAAACAAGACCCTCCTACCAACTCTGGGCACTTTCACTGGCTATCCTACATGCCTGGAACTCCCTCCCCACTCATCACCACCTTCTGGCTTTGCTGGCTTTCTTCAAACCTCAACTAAGGTCCAATCTTCTCCAAGAAACCTTTCTCATTCTTCCTTAACCTTAGTGTCTTTCCTCCAAGATTATCTCCAATTTATCTTGTATATATCTTATTTGTACATAGCTGTTGCATGTTCTTGCCCCATTATACTTCAGTCTCCTTTTTGCCTTTCTCTATAATGCCAGAGCCCATAAGGCATAGTGCACAGCACATAAGTGCTTAATGATTTGACTTGACTATTCTGCAAGGAGGAACAGGTCAGAATTTGTGATAAAGAAGGAAAACTAGAACGTAGGTTGGAGTGAACCCTAGATTTTGGAAGAAGAGATTTCAAAAAGGTTAGAAGAAGGATAGATAGATAGATAGATAGTGGCTTAAGTCTGTCCAGGGAAAGTTAGCCCTGGAAGTATGGAAAGTTCTTAAAGGTGAAATTCTGAAGATACAAAGAGAAATAATTCTGATAAGGAGCAAAAAAATAGAGACAGATATAGACACACGGGAAACTCAGTGACTAATTAGATGTTCAAAACACATGCAGTAGACGGAAGCAAGGGAAGGTAATAGAAGATGAATTTTTAAAAAATGGCATCTTCCCTTAAGATTAGTGTCACAAGTGAACACAAGGGCATCAGGCCCAACATCTTTACATTACCAAGCTATCCTTGAAGGAAGTCTAGTTTCCTGTCCAAAAGCCTGGGCTGCTGTCTCGAACACATTCAAACAAGGAATACTTCTTCATCCCAGGAGAAAAGATGGGGATTATTGCTAGCTGTCATTCCAAAACTTTCAACCAATGATATTGTTTCCTGCCCTTCAGCTCTGCAACCAATCATGTTGCCCTCAAACTCATGATGTTATCTAACCTCTTCTCTTCTTTGTTCTCTACTCCCCCAAAACCAGGGGGCCATCTCCAGTCATCCTGATCTATATCTTGCTACTGGACCCAGATGACTGTGGAGGAGAAAGTGAGGCTGGTGACTTTACCCAGACCTCCCTCACTTAAATCCAATTCACTTGTGAGTCATGACATCACCTCCCTCATTTCTTGGTCTTCTTCAAGAATGAAGGACAAACAACAGTGTCACAAGTAGTAAAGCTCTAAATGAGCTCCGAATGCCAAGGACGATGACAACGACAGCGACAATGACAGTTTCTTCGAGACATATGAGAGAATGAAGAAGGAATGAAGAAGGCATAGGACCATTGCTTGGGTGGATAATATGATGATAAGGATCATGGAAAGAAGAGATAACCATGCACTCTTAATTTAGAATGATTTCTGCACTGGAAAGGATGAAAGAATTTAAAATAATATAAAATGTCCAAGGTTACGGAGATTTCGAGAGAATATCTAGCAACTCTTGATAAGTATGAATCATCAGACCCAGCAAACTGCATCTCAAGGACCAGGGTGTGATTGCTAAGCAGAGTGATCACAGAGAAATGGAGAGATGCTGCAGGAATGGACAAAGGCAAAATGTCCCAATATTTTAAAAAGGGAAGAGAGTCATCTACAGACAATAGACTGATGAGCCTGACTTTGGCAAAAATTCCAGAACTGGTTACTAAAGGGATGATTATTGAGTATCTAGAAAAGGAATTGGACAGGTAGGTGGTGCAGTGGATAAAGCGTCAGGCCAGGAATCAAGAAGCCTCATCTTCCAGAAGGAAGAGGATGATAGGATTGTCATCCCCTAGCCCAGTCAAGTCAAATCCTGAATACCGTCTTCTGTTCTGGGCATCACATTTTGGGAATGACATTGAAAAGCTGCAGAGTGTGCAAAAGTAAGCAATCCAGTCAGTGAAGGGCCTCAAAAATCAAGCCACTCAAAATGGTCTAAGGAAATGGGATGGTTAGTTAGGGAATGAAAAGTTTTAGGGGAAACATAAATAGCACCTTCAAATATATGAAGGGTTAGAAGAGATGTTAGATTTGTTCTGCCTGGACCCAGAGGGCAAAACTAGTAGCAAGTGGGTGGAAATTGCAAAGTGTACAATTTAATCTTAATGCCTTGAAGTGAGATGGAACCCAGCTCTCCAGTTTTTTCCCTGGGGCCCTAGGCTGCTGATTGGTGAGAATTCTCCATAACTGGCCTGACCCAAACTCTAACCTGTCTTTATGTCAGGCTGCTACCTTAACACCCACTTTTTTCCCCCTCTAACTTTTTCTCTTCAAAATTTCCACTCTAGCGCTGGATAAAATAATCAAATCAACATCACCATTCCTGGAATAGATGTGTGTCAATAAGTTGTCCTATGGTGAATTCCACTCCCCATTCCTGCAACTTCTCATTCCAAAATGCTCTTTTCTGGTCATTACTCCCTTATATATGTTGTCTTTCCTAATCTCTTTGAAAGAAAGGACTGCATTGCTTTTTGTAATGGCATGCCTAACACTTAGCGCATGGCACATAGTAGAACTTAATGAATGCTTTTCATTCATTTATTCATTCATTCATTCATTCATCAAGAAAAGTTTCCTGACAATTAGATCTAACCAAAAATTGCCACATCAGAAGGTAATGGATCCTCCCTCCTTTGAGGTTTTTAAGTAAAGACTTGCAGGAGGTCATAGAGGAGACCTTTGGTCAGTACTAGCCTGGATTAGATGTACTCTCAGGTCCCTTCCAACTCTGAGATTCTGTGATTCATCCTCATTCTGATATCGACTCTTTGTGTGTCCCTGGTCAAGTCAAAGAAACAGAGAATGTCAAAGTCCTTGATACAGTCAGAGATAACACTAAGCATTTTTTGGCTGCCTTGTCATACTGGTGATAGTCAGTGTCTTTGGGCCTCAGTTTTCTCATCTACAAAATGGGAATCTTCAACTTGATAATAACTAAGGTCTCTTCTAGTTTGAAGACTTCATTTTTCTTTTTCTTTTTTTTTTTTTTGGAGGGGGGAAGGTAGGGCAATTGGGGTTAAGTGACTTGCCCAAGGTCACACGGCTAGTAAGTGTTAAAGTGTCTGAGTCCTTTGGACTCCAGGGCTGGTGCTCTATCCACTGTGCCACCTAGCCACCCCACTAACTTAATTTTTCTAATGCTCTAACCCTCTTTCAGATCTTCAAGAACAAGGGCCCAGACTCTTCTGCCTTTTTACCTCCTTTCACCATTGATTCCTGGCCTACTCAGAAGTCCCTCCCATGATTTAATTTCATCCTTCTTACTTGAAACAAATAATGAGGAGAGAAGGGTGAGACAGCATTGATTCAGAGTATATCAGTAATGGAAAGATTGTAGAATTGAATGTCACCTGGTCCAACCTTCACTTGGAGCATGGCTAGTCTGTTTTTTCATTCATCCAATAGAATTCGACGAATGTTTCTTAAGATCCTCTTATGTGGTCAGCAGAGAGGATGCAAAGATGAAAAACAACACAGTCCCTGCCCTCAAGGAGCTTACAGTCTAAAAGCCGGTATATAATATGTGTACAGATAAGTATGATGTAGGGTAAAATGTGACAGAGACAAAGGAAACATTCAGACAAAGTGCTATAAGAAATATGAGGAGAAATAATTGGGGGGGGAGTGAAGTGGAGCTTAAAAGGCTTCATGGAGGAGGTGGTACCTGAGCTAGTTTTTGAAGAGATGGAGAGAGAGAAAGGAAGGAATTTCAGGCATTTGAGGTGACCTGAGCTAGCTCATAGAAAAGGGCAGGAGAAGGTCAGGGAACAGTTAGTGGTCCAGTTGTAGGCTGGAACATAGAATAGAATAAAACGAGGTTGGAAAGGCAGGTTGGAACCAGTCAGTAGAGGGCTGGATGCTGGGCTGGGCTAAGGGATTTATGTTTCATCCAACAGGCAATGAGGAAGAGCTAAACATTTTCCAATAGGGGAGTGACAAGCCTGGAGCTTTGCATTAGAAGGATTTTGGCAGCTGACCTACGAACAGGTTGGAGGGTGAAAGAAAGAACTCAGGAAGGCCAGTGAAGAAACTCTTGCTGTAGTTTCAGAGAGAGTCTTGATGGTTGTGTGAGTGGAATAGAGTGGGTGACTACAAAAGATATTGAGAAAGTAGAACAGATGTCGACTTGGTCCATCTGGAATGGAGGGAAGAGTCAAAGGTGGCTTGTTGATTTTAAAGTGTATGTGCCTGGGAAGATGGTGCTGCTGTCAAAACTAAATGGTGAATTTGTTGCAAGGACAAATTTAGGTAGAAGGGAGCAGCTAGCTGGCGCCATAGTGTACAGAATACAGGGCCAGGAATCAGGAAGACACATCTTCCTGAGTTCAAATCTGAGCTCAGCCCTCGTCAAGAATAAAGGATGGACAATAACAATAAAGGTTACCGGGACATTTACTAGCTGTGTAACCCTGGGCAAGTCACTTAACCCCGCATTTGCTTCAATTTCCTCTTCTATAAAATGATCTGGAAAAAGAAATGGCAAACCATTCCAGTATCTTTGTCTAGAAAACCCCCACTGGGGTCATGAAGAGTTGGATATTCCTGAAAAAATTACTGAACAACAGCAACAAGTTTAGATAAAAAGATGATGGGCTCGTGTTGAGTGTGAAGTAACAATGGGAACAAATAAAGCTAGATGAAACCGTCCAGTTTGCAGTAGGGAATCCAATAAGCTTTATTCTTTTTTGTAATTGCCTCTAAAGAAAGAAGAAAAGGCACCAAAGACAGATTTGTCTTCCTTCACAATCTCTTCCTTTGTCCTGGTCTTGGCTTGATACAACCAGTCTTCGTGGGCCAGCAGAGGAAGTGCAGATTTCTGGAAACGGCACCTCCTTGTGGCCAGTGTCCCTCTGTGCACTTTAGAGATGAGGAGACGTGAGCTGAAAGAAGGATAAAAACAGTTTGAATGCCTTCTCCCTACAAAATGCTGGGCAAAAGAGCTTCCAGAACGGGGCCGGAGGAAGATGGCATCTCCTTCCACATGGATCTGACTTTCAGCAATTAGATTAAAGGAAAGATTGCTCTGTGTACGGCTCTTGTAACGGCAACTCTGAGAGACCCCAGGGCCACCATTCTGGATCAGAATCATTTTGATTTTCTTTCTCACTTAACTGGATTTGTGCTGTGGGGAAATTAGAATGGGCTGAAACTCCAGTACAGGTTCCAAAACTCTTGTGTTCCAGATCAAACATTCAAACACTTGACAATTGATGATGATAATGACAACAACCAGGTTAAAAATGTATAGAAAGTATGGGACCCCCATATTCCAATCACTGAGGCGTGAGGACTCTGGACAGTCACAATTTCTTAGGGAAACTGATGGTCCCTAAGAAATTGGATCCAAGACTCTCCTCTACAGTCAAGGACGGTAGAGACTGTAGTTTTTGAAGAGATGGAGAGGGAGGGTCGGGAATATTTATGGAGAGTGAGAGAACACTAAAAATAGAAAAGCGTTGGTATAAATCTTTGATTGGTTAATCCCCAAAAGAAGAGTTATATGATTGGTCAATGGGAAGAAGTGGAACTCCATGTTTGGCCATAAGAAGTGGCCAAAGAAAGGAGCCCCCATATTTGATCAAGGATAATGTCCCCTAGTCATCTCCTTAATTTAACCAGTGACCAGGCAACGGGGGTCCAGGACTTTTTACTGTTTAGTCAGTGGCTAGGCAACAGCACTCTTGGGACTTTTCAGCATTTGTTACAACCATCTGGCCATGGCAAATAAGAAACTCTGGTTTTGTGGAACATAGCAACCAACATGGGGGATGGGGGAAACAGCAGGTTTCTCCTCTATATTTAACATAGGTCAACATATAAATAATTTGAACAGTATAATCAATACATGAACATTGCCACTAATATACAGAAAACTAATCAAACGTAACTCTTATCCTAACAGCATTAACTATCAGATTTAATCCTATTATGTTTAAATCACTAATACGGTCACTAATATCCATTAAACCACAATGAATTGATTAAATGCTGATTAAATTTGGTAGGAGTATCAAAATTATTGTCATAATACTTACTGAACAACAGAATCCGGTTCATAAAGTAGTAACAAGGCTGAAAAGCAATACACATCACTGAATATAGGGGATGTGACTGATAGTAGCTTATCATCAGACAGGGACTATGAAATGGCTATGATTCGAGAATGACTGGCATCCACACATATTCATCTAATACCATGTTGACAAACAAGCCTTGAAAAAAATGGCTGAGTCCAGTAGATTCTTCTACAGAAACAGAAGGGGTTCTTAACAACAATATATCATGCCATTACTACAAGAAACTACAGAAGGTTCATTCATAAAGAATTCAGGCTTATAAATTGGTGCAGATTTGCAAGAAGATGGTGGAAACTATAAAACTTACAGTTGAAGCTTTACAGAAATTTGGTACCCATTAAATACCTAGAAAGGAATGAGCCAGAATTATATATACCAGGAGCTTGTTGTTCTTCATAAACTGATAAACGCTAGTATAAATTCCAAAAGATTCTTGAGAATTCAACAAATAAGCCATACTGGAATTAGAGCTGTTATCACAGGCAAAATTATTACCCACAATTACCCAGACATAACATTCATCCACAAAAAAATTAAGAACAACATTTTAAATATATGTTATCATACCAAACACTCAGAAACTCTAATTATGTAGAATTCTAAATATAGAGACCTAGTAGTAGAAGTCAAAACCATGTGTTAACAGAAAGAAATATATATCATCACCACCATCCTAACTGCTATGGAAATTGTCCTAAAAATGCTTTTACTTGAAATAAGCCTATATCTCAACACTTTCACTCAATTACAAAAAATATATCATTTTGTACACCTCCACAATAGTTCACTGAACACCAGACATAAAAGAGGAACAGGGTAGAAACTTATCTGAAGGGGTGGCTAGGTGGTGTAGCGAATAGAGCACTGATTCTGGAGTCAGGAGGACCTGAGTTCAAATCCAGTCTCAGACCTTGCCCTGTCTTCCCCCTTCCAAAAAAGGGAAGAAAAAAAGAAATTTATCTGAAGACCGTTTTTATTCAAACAAAATGATGAAAAGAATGAAACTTCATCAGCAACAAGAAAAATTATTGACAGTCCTAACTGTCAATTTTCTCATCTGGGTTAAGTAACACAAGATATACTTATGACCAAGTGGCAGAAAACTGTTCCTTAAAAGTACTGTTAGAAAGACCAGTGTTCTGAATGGGGGCAAACTGAGAGAAGTTCACAGGAGTAGGGAGAGAGAGCTGGAAGAAGAAAACAGGCAATTTTCACGGCATAGCCCCTTTCCCTCTCAGAACTCAACTCAGTTGTTTTCATGCTGCCAAAAGATCTGAAAGTACAGTCACCACCCTCTAAGTTTCAGTGTCCTAGGGCAAACCTCCAATTTCCCAACCCTAGTTTGAACTATTATTAATCTTTGTGCTTCAGAGTTTGTAAGGTACTTTACCAGCATTATTTCATTTGATCCAGGTTTTTAATATAAATCTTCTACTTCTCCCTGCTGATCTCTAGGTTCTTATCACCTTCCCTGAATTAGGAGACCTAGACCCACTCCAATACAGATACTCCCAAGGTGCATAAAATACAGGATGTCCCAAACCTGCTCATAGGTGAAATTTTTCCTATTCTTTAACCTTGGTCCCTCATGCTCCCAACCCCTCCCTCCTTCCGTTCAGAATATATCCCTCTTTTCTTGTTGTCTACATATATTCCTGAAGAATCTATACATGAGAATCTATCTATATCAATATATTCTTCAGGATGTGTGTGTGCATATTTTAAAAAATATATATATGTGCATGTGTGTGTATAACATACACAATAACAGATCCAAATTATGCATATTCTGAGGGGGGATATATGTAGATACCTATCTATATCTGTATATGTGTGTATAAAATCCTCAGTTTTATATATATGTATCATATATTTTATATTTTAATAAATTTTATACATATATTTTATATGTATATTTTATCATATATCATATGTATATATATAAAACACATACATTTTATACCTATATATCATATATATATATATCCCTCATTGCGTATTCAGACCCAAAGCTATCTAGTCTGAGCTCTTGATTGTTCTGATTGTAGTACCAGTCAAGTTAGAGCTTGAAGGAACCTTATATAATGATGCAGGCCTAAGTCAGGCAAGTCCAGTGATTCAGATTTGGGGTTAGAATGCAATGAGATACTTGTGGATCATAATAGGGAACAAAAAAGATTTTACCAATAACAAAGGATAAAAGGATATAATTCCTAAGGTTAAAAAATACAGTATTTCAAATAAACTAGTTCTTCCCTCGTCTGCCTCCATTTTTACCACAATAAATGACTGGGCTAGGCCAGTGGGAATTTCTTGCAAAGCAGTAGGAATTCTGCTATAGCCTCTGACAACTTCCTATAGGTAGAGATGGCGAGAAAACCAAACTAATGATGATGCGGAGAATGGCCTTCCTGTTGCTTTAAAGGAAAAACACTTAACCTACATAAAATAGGTGCCACTCCTCTCATACCTTATAAATCATACAACACCATTTTACAAGTGAGGAAAATGAGATCGCAGAGAGGAGGAAATTATTTGCCAAAGGTCACATGGCCAGTAAGTGACAGATCCGGGACTCAAAATCAGGCCTTCTGAGGCCAAGGCCAGCGTTCTTTCCACTGTACCAGAGTGCCACTCCTAGATGGCAGTGGTGGACACAATCTGGTTCTCTAGATTTAGACGTTCAGCCAGCTTTTCCACAGGAAAGTGGCCACCTCTGACTATACTGTCAAATAATTGAAGGCTGTCATGTGAAAGAAAGATTGGCTCCAGAGAGCAGGAGTAGGAACAGCAAGAAGTAGATTATAGTTCAGCAAGACCTTCCTAATAGAACAATCTAAACAATGAACTGCATAAGGAAATGTTTAGCTCCTTAGCATCAGAAGAGTTCTAGCAGAGGTAGAATGACTGTACTGAATGCTGCAGAAGGGTTCTCTTCCTGCGGTGTGAAGTTAGACCAGATCATCTTTAGGGTCCCTTATAGCTCTGCGATCTAGAGAAAGAATACTAGATTTGGAATCAGAACTTTGGTTCAAATTCATATGCTTCCACTTACTGCCCACCAGGACAAATCACTTCACCTCCTTGGGATTCACTTTCCTTTTTTGTATAACAAGAGAGGTGGTGGCAGTCTTGAAGGTCTACTCAGTTCTTCAACCCTACAGTCTTAAAATCTAAGACTCTTTATCTGTAGGGTGTAGTATACTTCTCACATATTTTGGTTGAGCCCAGACATTATCAGATTCACTACAATTGACTCTAGGACAGATAGCAGAATAGATGTTATCAGAGTGTTTACCAGCTGGGATATGCCCGAGGCACCGTTTAGAATGGAAAGCTCTGGTTGAGGAGACCTAAGCAGGGAACACAAGCATAGGCTTTTCATACCATTAGCGACACGAGTCTGGACAGAGCATTCAATGGAGACCACTGGGGAATGGGCTGATCAGATAGAAAACTGCACTGTGAGGGATCAAAGGTGAGTATTAAGGGAAGCTAGGCATTGTAGCATTTGAGTTACATAAACATGGGAAGATACAAATAGGGACTAGGCACCCAGGCAACCTAGAAGCCATGTATAAGATAGTGACAGTTCACATGTGTCTCCACTAGGTCTTCTGGACAGCTTATAGGCTCCTTCTTCCCCACTCTTTATACTCCTAGATACTAAAAGAGTTTTTTCCCTCTTCACATTTTTAGACTTTTATAAAAATATAGTTAGTGTAAAGATATATAGCAAGAACAGAAGTGCAAAAATTCTACCACCACCCCCAACACCTGGGCCCACAATCTCTCCTCTACCATCTTGGTCCCTGGGGATAGAGGGCTTAAACAGTGAAAATTTTGACATACCATTCTTCTCATCAGATTCGCTTCCAAATGTGCATGCCCAATACATGGATCAGTCTGTACCTCTGCCACTGCTAGACTAAGCTGGACAGGCCATTCTGCTAGGCAAATTCCTAGCTTACCACCATCTGACTTCTGGTAAATCTTGGCACTGACTCCAGCTTCCAGACTTCTGGTGGAAGGAAATAAACCTTTATTAAGCACCTACTATGTGCCAGGCGCAGTGTTAAGGGCTTTACAAATATTATCTCATCTGATCCTCACAGCCTCCCTGGGATGTAGGTGCTATTGTGATCCCCATTCTGTAGTTGAAGACATTGAAACAGACAGAGATTAAGTGACTTGGCCAGGTTCACAAAACTAGGAAATATCCGATGTCACATTTGAGCTCAGGTCCTTGCAGCTGGTGGCTTGCTCTCCTTACATTCAAAAACTCACAAGTTGTAGCTAAATCCAATCTCCTTCACCCCAAAAAGGAAAGAACCACTCCATATTGTTGGAATCTCACCTTTGATCTCATCACACCTTACCTTGTTTTATATTTATCTTTGTATAGGATGTATATAATATATCTCTGTATATGATGTCCCCCTCCCCTTCTCCTGGCAGAACACAAGTTCCTTGAGAGAAGGGACTGTGCCAGTTTTTATCCTGATATCTCCTGTGCCTGCCACAGAGAAGGACTGTAATAAATGTATGTTGAACTTAATCCAAGTCCCAACAGCAATACACGACCCATAAGTGTGTGCTGAACATGAGCTGGGTATGCCAGGGTGTGCAAGCATGCCCAGTCTACATTCTATGTGCATCTCTTCAAGATTTAGGTTGTAGAAACTGTTGTGGCAACACTATTAGTCCAACTGAGTCAGTCAGTAAAATGTATTAAGCACTTACCATGGGCCAAGGCAGCTAGGTGGTGCAGTGTGGATAGAACACTGGGCTTGGAATCAATCAGAAAGACCTGAGTTAAAGTCTGGCCTCAGACACATACTAGCTGTGTGACCCTGTGCAAGTCACTTACGCCCTATTTACCTAAGTTCCTCAACCTGGAGAAGGAAATGGCAAACTACTCCAGTATCTTAGCCAAGAAAACCTCATGGAGATGAAGAGTGGGAAATGAGTCAATGACAACGGAATAACAAGAAAGACAAGAGACAGCACCTATCTTCAAGAGCTCACAATCTAACAGAGGAGACAACAGACAAAAAGACTCTGTACAAATGAGCTATATTTCCCATAAGAGTGTAACCCCTGTCCCAAAGCCAATATGTATGGGACTCTCCCCTTATCGCTGAGATGAATGCCTTGCCTTGCATGAGAGGTGGGGTGGAGTTAGGAAGAGGTGAAAGGTACAGGGAATTAAGTAAAATTTATAAGAATACAAGTCATTCCCCAATTGATAAATGGTCAAAGGATATGAACAGGCAATTTTCAGAGGCAGAAATTAAAGACATCTTTAAGCATACAGAAAAATGCTCGAAATCACTATTGATTCGAGAAATGCAAATCAAAACAACTTTGAGGTACCACATCTCACCAGTCAGATTGGCTAAGATGACAAAACAGGAAAATGACAAATGCCGGAGAGGATGTGGAAAAAATGGAACACTAATGCATTGTTGGTGGAGTTGTGAATTGATACAACCATTCTGGAGAGCAATCTGGAACTATGCCCAAAGGGCTATAAATAATAGCATACCCTTTGACCCAGCAATACCACTGTTGGGATTATATCCCAAAGAGATCACAGAAGTG
>JAQQSU010005115.1:0-13892 GCA_028627135.1 Pseudochirops cupreus | reverse complement strand
AATTATTATTAACTACATCCAACTGGAACTTAAGATTCACAGGCACTGTGGAAGGGAGAGCCATCCTGCTCTATCGGAAAGTTAGAGGAGTGATGGGGGAGGACATAGGAGAGATTAGACTGGGGGAGGGGTTATACAAGGGGATGGCTGTTTTGAGGGGGTAGGGGAAAGATGGGGAGAAAATCTGTAACTCAAAATCTCATGGAAATGAATGATGTAAACTAAAAATAAATAAAATAAAATATTTTTAAAAAAAGAAAAGGGGGGAAGTCCATATAATATGCAACACACTAAGTTCTAAATGGAAACAATCTACAATTTTAGGCAACTGTTCACCTATATAATATTAGTTGCATACTTAGCTCAAAGTCTTTATTTTCTATTTATTAATATTTTTGTTGTTTTTTTAAAAATAGTTCATCTAATCAAATAAACAGAGGTACTTTAGTGAAAACCCTGTAAGGAAAAATATATGAAAACCCTCAAACATAATAATTATTATTATATAACTTTGACCTTCATAATTTGTCATATATACTTTATAGTCTATGTACTTACTCCGCTTTCCTAAATACTGATTCTGATAAATTCTCTACTCTTTTTATACAGTTCATTTTCCCCCCCAATGATTAACATTGAGTCTAGCACATAGCAGGAGCTTAACAAATGTCTCATGAATGATTTATTTCAAGCTAAGCTAGAACCATATCAAAGCAAATAAGAAAATCTACAACTCGGCTTTATATTGCTTGATGGTAGAACAAATACTTTCAGATTTGTGAAATGATGGTTTAGAATCCATTCAACTCATACAAACTATAGCCTCATGACTTAATATCATAATATTTCAATTAATGAAGACGCATTCCAAAAACAAAATATTGTCAGAAATTTTTGTCAATCATTTAGCATTTACTAAGTGCTTCCTATGTGCCAGGCACTGTGCTAAGTGCTGGGGATACAAGGAAAGACAAAAGACAATCCTGTTCTCAAGAAGCTTATAGTCTAATTTGTTACTAAAATTAAATATAACAGAGGAGGCAGAGGAAATGTGCTCTAGGACAAAGATTCCCTCACTACCTCTGTCATCTCAAAACTCTATTCCTGTAGCACAGAAGCTAGGGCTTCATCCCACTTTCTCTATATCCTACTTTGTTAAGAGGAGCTTTGTCCCCGGAGATTTATTAATCCAGATTAACAATGTGGTGTAGAGGAAAGAGCACCAGACTGAAAATTAAAGACCTGCATTCTATCCCTGTTTCTACCTTAGACCTTCATTTCACTTCTCTAGGGAGAATAAGGAAGTAGGCAAGGGGTGGTTGTCTAAGTCTATAAATCTAAAAATGATCCCACTGAAGCTCAGATCCTAAGGTCAGAACCCACACTGTTGACTTACAAGACAAATTTTACCTGAATTTCATTATGAGGTTTTCAAGTTTTCACTGAAATCTTTCCCTAATTTTTAAAAGAAGTCAGGGGTCTTCCAAATCTTGTAGAGTATGCTAGTTTAGAAATATTTTATAAAGTAAAAAAGAAAATTATTTACCCACAAAAGTTTTTTTAACACTATGACAGGTGACAATACTCAACTTTACCCCAAACCACCCCCAATTTGAACATTCTATGCCTCTACTGAACATTCCTTCCTCTATTAAACAGTAAAATAATGCACACAGGCATTTATTACTAGTTAAGTATGGCACTTTAGGAAATTTTACATTGACTAAATTATTACACAACTTCAACTCAACTTTATAAAGACAAAAAGACTTTCAAAGAAACCAACTTACTGTCTCATAGCTAAATTATTCATAAACTGATCTCTTCAATTAAGCTGAACTGTGCTATGTCAAATACCCTTTTACACTCCATTTTCTGCACAAATACCTTCCTTTCAACAAGACAAAGCATTCATAACATAAGTGCTCTTAAAAGTGTTTTAGGCTATAAGAGGCACTTAAATACAAGGTCAACAAAACCCCTACACTCTCATTGTCTATCTATACATGATAATGTGAGAACGCTCTTTTAAATAACTGGCACTAGAGAAAAACGCAGATATATGGAAACCACACACTAAATTCTACCAAATACACTTGGCTAGAAAGAAATCAATCTACCTAAATACGAAAAACTCAAAAGATTTCTTTGCAAGATTTTTATATAGTCAGGGATTAAATTACAAACCACTTTATTTTTAAGACTTTTCAGTGGAATTTACAGAAATGCTGTTTGTAACAGAAAGAATTGCTGAAGTGATTCAGCCAGCAACAAAAGAGGCAAAGCATTACTTTGCCGTCTGACTTCCTTTGCAATATGACATTGCCCTCATTACCAAAGATGGAGCAATAAAAAATAGTGCACAATGTCAAAATAAAGTTGAAATGTACCAAAATAACCACACACCAAATGACTGTGAGTTGATTTACTTGGTATCCACCAACATCCCAAGATAAGAAATGTCCTTCTTTCTAACACCCAGGGTCATAAATATTTAAAAAGAAAAGTCAGCTAGCAACACACATCCAATCTAACAAGCAGTTTAAAATTTAAAAGCATAATGCTGTACCGATGCTGATCTCAAAATGCCTTCTAACAAAGTGTTTAGACACAAAGTTTCTCCTGCAGATGTTTTCAGAAAAAGAGATAACAGAAATTCCTCTTACAATAAACTTGTTAAAAATGCAGCTCAAATCTCCCCTGTAGGAATATACTGGCTACCTCTGAAAGGAAAAAAACATCCAAGAGTAAATGTCAAAATAAAACCATACCTAAGGAAAACCCTTTCTCAATCAGCAAAGGGACAAAACATTCATCTACTGAGGCATCGCAGTGCAGACATCAAAATGATTAGAAATCAGAACGCTATAGTTTCTCCTAATCAGGTTTCTTTTAAGAAGTGAGTCTGAATCTTTTATTTTTAAAGCAATTTATCAAAAAACTGACTACACAGAATATTGTCAAAAAGACTCCGAGGGATCTCTGGAAAGTTCAACCACTTGTCCAAGACCCTTCAAATACTGTCAATTTAGCCTGTAGCTAAAAGTACAGTCCAAATTCCTTTAATTTCAACTCCACTCTGGGATGTTTTATGACCTGTGGCCCACATTTAACTAGTCATGACACTACATCTACTGGATGTGAAAAAAATCTCCAGCAGCTCAAACTCCATCAGGAGGTCTGAAAAGTACAAACTGTAATGTAAGCAAACTCATGCTAAGATGTACTGTACTAAAACTCCAAAACCTAGTTTTATCTTCAGCAGCACATCCTCCATTAAGTGGGCTGATAATGGAGCCCCTGCAATTCAAGTATTGATCCTCAATAACCATACCAAAATAAAGGTCCTAAAGGACTCAAAAGAAAATCATTGATTCCTATCACAAGAATGCCACTCAGTTCCAAGCCCTATGCAAAGGAGGTAGGGCAGTTGTAGGGAAGCAATACAGGATCTGCATGCCCCGTTCCCCCAACTCTTTCCCATTCCTGAAAGCATCTCCCCTTCACTGTTAAGAAATTATTTCTAAATTGACTCACACCCACTCCCCATTTTTCTTCCTGAAACACTCCTCTCCCTAGAGCTGTAATCTGTTCCCTACCTCAGTCTGGTGAATTTTCCAACTAGTTGCTTCTATAGTACTATCCTTACCCAAAATACCTTCCCCTAATTGCCACATTCTAAAGGAAATTTCCTTTGGATGAACAAAACATTTCAATTCAATTTCACATTTCTTAAGTCCAGAAAGGCACTAAGACAGTAAGCTTCTCCCCTCTCTCCCCCCAAAAAAGCCCTGGACTGGAATTTAGGAAACCCGAGTTCTAGTCTAGATCTGCTTCTAGCTCTGTGACCATAAGTCATTTCAGTTAAAATTCTTTGACCTGCCTGTCAAACTCTGAAAATAAATGTCCAAAGAGTCACAGGGGTTATGCAACTGCTGTTAACTCTGAGAAATACTACAAAGCTCACAGAGGTAATAACTCACCTTTGGCTTACTGTTAATTCCGAAAAATAAAATAAGTCATTTCAGTTCAAATTCCTTGACCCGGCATTCAAGGCTCTTCATAACTGGGTACTACCTTACTCTTCAGCCCTTATCTCATGCTACTCTACTGTAAGCACATGGCTTCCTAACCAAACTGACAGAATCTCCCCTAAAATACAGACTTCTCAAGCTTCTATGCAGTTGTTCTATTCTTTATACCTGAAATGTGCTCCCTGCCTCAGCCTAGTGAATTTCTATTCATCCTTTAAAGGCTTTCCTGGTGTCCTAATCAATTACCTCTTATTTAGTCTTTACTCAGCACTGTTTTGTACCTGTTCATTCTTTATTACCTTATCTGTGCCTATACTATACATGTAAGGGCCAGATCCAGGTCTGAACTTTTTATCTTACCTAGCAACTTAGTTCAGTGCTACGTACACAACAGGCTCTTCATGGGACCATAGGATTTAGAGTTGTAAGAGATTTTAAGGGTCATTAAATGTAATCCCCTTATTTTGGAGAAGAGGAAACCATAAGCCCAGAACTCCCAAGGGCACATAGTAATAACTGGCAGGGCCAGTATATCAGCCCAGGTTTTTTGACTCTAAATCCCCAAAACTCCTTCTCTGGGTCTCAGCTTTCTTATCTTAAAAAAAGGGTGTAACACTTGTAGTGCTTCTTGTGGACTTTTTTGGATGAGGCTTGGTTTTCACTCTAAGAAAAAATAAGGAAGGAAAGGGGAAGATAAAGCATAATAAAAGTTAATAGCAATTAGAAACACTGGAGACAACATAGTGTAAAGAATTTAAATTAGTATTGGACTTTAGGAGACCTGAGTCCTGTTTCTGATGCTCACGTACTATGTGGACATTCTCTCCAATCACAGTCACCACCCTAGTTAGAGGCCCTCATCATCTCTCACCTGACTATTGCAATAGCCTTCTAATTGACCTCCCTGTTCTAATCCAGCCTCTACTCAGGCCCCAAAAGTGATTTTCCTAAAGCAAATTTATGACTATGTCATACATACCCTCTACTCAATAAATTACAGTGGCTCCCTTACCTTCAAATCAAATTTAAAGTCCCTGGTTTGGCAATCATAGCACTTTACAACCTGGTTCCTTCCTACCTGTTCAGTCTCAAATTTTTCTGCTCTCCTTTCTATGGTCCAGTTGCACCAGCCTATTTACATTTCCTGGAACAGGACTCTGTCTCCTGACTTTGTGCTTTGTATTGGCCATTTCCCATGTCTTCTGCCTCTGCTTCTTAGTTTTCCTGGTTTCCTTCAAGACTCAGTTTTAAACCCCACCTTTGACAGGAGGCCTTCCCTGACCCCCTACAGTGCTACTTACTTCCTTCTGAGATAACATTCCATTTACTTTAATTCTATCCTATATGTACATAATTATTTGCATGTCATGTCCCTCATTAAAATGTGAGCTCCTTGTTGGAAGTGACCTTGTTTTTGCCTTTATTTATACCCCCAGTGCTTTAAGCACAGCGTTGGACACCAAGTGAGTGCTTAATTCTTGTTAAGTGATGCTGACTGACCACGTCTCTTCACCAGTTTCCTTCCCTCTAAAATGGAGAAACTATTCTTCGTACTACCTAATTCAAAGGGTTGTGAGGAAAGCACTTTGTTGTGTTATTGGCATGGAGAACTGTGACAACTGTACGAGGAAAAAACATACAAGAAGCAAGAGTCATTGAATGAGAGTAATATTGCAAGAAGAGTAGCACCAGAGTCAAGAGATCTGCATTCTAAACACAGTTCTGTCACTATGGTTAAGTCAACATTCTAAACACAGTTCTGTCACTATGGTTAAGTCACTTGCTGTCTCAAGGCCTCAGTTCTTCCCTGTCCCAGTAAAATAAGAATTGGACTAGATGATCTTTGTAGTACTGCAGAATTTGAAAGTTGGAAGGGACCTTACAGATCACCTATTCCAACCTCCTTCTTTTACAGGCATGGAAACTGAGGCCCTGAAAAACTATCTTACAGATAGTAGGCACTTACAAATGTTTAATGGCACAAGAACTGACTCAAGGACTACACAGGCAGTAAAACAACCAGGATTCCCACAAATGTCCTTTTGACTCCGGGATCCAATGGTCTTTCAATTGCATAAAGCTGCTTCTCTGAAGAAGCAACTGCTCCAGGGTCCCAAATGGGTGCTGAAAACGGACTGGAATCCAAATGTCCTGCTGCCTGGCCCCCACCTCACCCCCCTGCCTCCACCATTGCAAGAAGGCTGTTTGGGCGGATGAAGCGGGACGGAGGAAGAGAGCAAGGGGCACCGAGGGCAGGCATGGGAGGGTTTCCTAAGGGCCTCCCTGTTCTGAGGTTAGAGTACTGGAATGCCAATGCTGGAATGCCCCCTAGGAATCACAGGATGTCGAGCTGGAAGGACTCTTGAAGATCATCCAGTTCCAACTCTCAGTTTACAGACAGAGAAACTGAGGCTCGGAGAGCGGACAAAACTGGCACAGAGTCACAGGGTGGATTAACACTGAAGCCACTTAGAATGAGATCTCCCGACTCCAAACCCACTTGAGGGTCCCCTCAGCTCGGCTCTTCCCACATCCGGTAAGGCTGCCCGGAGGCGGCGGCACCGGCAGGCTCAGAAGGAAGCACTTAAGAGAATGGAGACGCCCGATGCTCGTAGCGCGTCCCCTCTCCAGGCCGGGGCTGCCCGGTCCCCTGTGACCCCAACCCTCCACCCCCTGCTTACCTGACAGAGCCCCTGTCAGGCCGGGTTCCCCCGACCCACAAGCCTGCCGCGGGGAGGCCGCTGCGGCCCCACCGCCGTTCCCCGAGCGTTCGCCTGCCCGCTCCTCTCAGCAACGGCGGGGGAAGGCAGTGGCACTGGCGGTAGTGGCGACAGCGGCTCCGACTCCCCCCAACGCAAACCCAACAGCAGGGCACATCCAGCTCCGGTTGCCTAGGCCGCCGCCGCCGACGACGTGTCCGAACCTTACGTCACAGTATGACCCCGTGTCGTCCCGCCCCTGACGCTGGCGTCCTAGCCTTCGCGGAAGTGTGTGTGGGGGGGGGTGATTTCTTGCCGGGGGAAAAACTATCCAAGTTCTCTCTGCAGAGTGAGGTTCGCGGAGGAGCAAGATTCCTTACCCACAGGTCAATGTGAAAAAATTATCTTGAAGGTTGGTTCCCGTGCCCTTCGCCAGGGAGGCTCGGCTATTTCCGTCAATTACGGAGAGAACCGAAACTGGGGAGGGTCTTGAGTGCGCGTGCGCCCTAGTTCGGGGTTTTGTTTTTTTTTTCCCGTTGAAACCCTAGGAACTTCTTAAGAGACGTTGGCCGAATTTTTGACACATGCGCGGAACATCCAACGTCCTACTCAATAACAATCGAAGGTTTCCGAAACCGGGACTCTTCTTAGACAAACCTGTTGTCAGCTGCGTTCGTATTCCCTGTGTTCAGAAGTTCAAATCCCACTCCGGGGAGATTAGTTTATATTCATTGGATCATAGATATGGAGCTGTAAGAGACCTCGGAAACCATCTACTCCAAACCCTTATTTTACAGTTGAGGAAACAGGAATTTAAGGGCTTTGCCCAATGTCACAGAAGCAGGCAGAGGCAGCATTTGAACCCAGGTCTTCTGACTCCAAAGGTCTTTTGCCTCTAGAATGAGGTCAAGGACAGAGGGATGGTCAGAACAGATGAAAGGCTATCAAAATAAAATCTGTTCTTGACTTTTGTCAAAACATCACAGCGATGCCTTCTGTCTGCCTTTGCTTTGTTATGTTGGATTTAAGAGTTAATGAAGCCATGTGACCTTGATCTAGTCCTTTAATCTCTCTAGGCCAGTGTAACCTCATCTGTAAAATGAGGGGGTTGGATTAGATGACCTCAGAGGTGCAATGGTCTAGAAAATAGGGATCGAGAAAGGTAGGGTACACTCTATAATAACTTAACTGTTGGAATTTTAGAATAGGGGAACAGTTTTGCAAGCTTGCCTTCAGTAGGTGATTGCATCACCCACCAAACCTCACATGCTACTAATGCTGTTTAGTTTTTTCTTTAGCCAATTGGCAGAGAACCTCCTATATTGCAAAAGTGACTCAGACTTTTACTGTTCTAATACATTAAGTGAAAAAAATAGTTTTGTCATTTATTCTCCCCTACCCTTTTGAATTAACATGATCAAACAGAGCTTCTTCACTTTGTTGTGATCTTAAAAAGGGGGTTTTTTGTTTGTGTAGCAAACAGTCCTCTTTGGAAAGTTAACATTTACATTAAGAGATCTTTTCCACTTTAATTCAACAAGTCATTATTTGAACAGGGTGGTGCCCAAAACCCAGAGCCAAGTGCCATGAAAACATAGATAAAAATAAATAGCTCTTTTGTCATAACTTGGGTGAGGTGGATAGTGTATTATCATTCCCATTTTATAGATGGGGAAACTAAGGCCCAGAGTGATAGGGCTTACCCTAAGTCAAACAGCTAGTAAGTGTGCCAAGACTTGAACACAAGTCTCTTTACTCCTTGCCCAGCCTACTCTTTCTGCTATCCCAGACTTCTGCTTAGAGGAGATTATAATCTTGTAAGAGAGACAAGGCTTACCTGAAGTGGCCAGGAACTAGTTAAGTAGAAACTTCATGGACTTAAGAGTCAAGAAACTGGCCTAGAATAATTTGCCTATTTTTCATTTGCTTGCTTGGTTGTCATGCCCTGTGCCCCTCCACTTACCCCTACAAACCCCTCCTTGTCTTAGCAACAGCTTGCTTGCATCTATATAGTAACCTGCTTAGTAACCAATTGTGTTAGTTAGATACATAAACCTAGAAAACTGTATAAAAGGTTCTTCACGCCCAAACTAGGGGCTGTTCCCTCTTTGAATTGGCATGGAGTAGCCCCAGCTGGTAAATTAAAGCTCCTTAAAACTTTTTATTTGGACTCTGTGGTCACTTTGTTAAGACTCGTCATTTCATTTGGAGGCCCCAGCAAGATGGCCTTTGGCCATTCACTGGACTGTGGAGGCCCGGTTGGCAGGAATGAACTAGAGGAACAGCCGCTGAGAAGTTTTTTTCTCTGCCCCAGATCATTCACCAACCTGGAGTGGCCACAGCCGTGAAAAATTCTAAATTCTCTCAGGAAGGCTAAAGACCTGCCTGAGTAAATTGGGAACAGAGCAACTCCTGCCAAGGCTTGGAGGTGGCAGCTGGTTTGGTGAGTACTCATTGTAGATAGGAAGGCGGGCTAGACGTAGCTTAACTGCTCCTATCGTCCTCGGTTGGGACACCAGCTTAAGAGGACCCCTGGGTTGTTAGTCTTATCTGTTGGTGTCTCCTTTTGTCAGTCCATCTGTTTCATGTCTCGGTCTTAAGTGTCTCTGTGACAGTCTGTGGTTTAGAAGTGGAAGTTCCTTTTTCCCTCCCCCCTTCATCAAAAGATTGGGAAAAAGAGGAAGTTAAAAATTAACAGCATAAAACAAAAGAGCTAATGGAAAGGAAAATTAAGGGAGATGTTTAACATGTTGCTATTTTAGAGGTATTCATTCTGCCCGGTTTCTAGATCTCTGTACTTTGTGTTTTGAACTGCATTTCCTGATTGGTTAAAAACCTCCCTCTGCATTCTAAACGTCTGGCCAGAGTTTTGAATGCCGAGAGATGTGAAGAGGCAGATTTCCTACCTCACCTAAAAGAGAAAAGTTTTGTGTGTGGGAATGCAACTATAAAACAATTGAATTCATTCCAGTCAGTTTTGAAAAGTACCCTCCCCCACCGTCAGTAAAGAAAGGGAGGAGGAGGCATAACAGCTATATCGAGGGCCACCTTTCAACAGCCCTGGGCCCCTGGGTGGGCACCCTGAAACCAACATCTTTGCGAACACAGATGAACCTCTCCTTTTCCTGGATCCACAGTCAGGCTCTGCAATGTGGGGAGAGGAGAAAAGCCTCTATACGTGGTAAACCCAATTTTCTATTTATGTTCATCTGAAAGTTTATGGATCACCACATTCACCATCTATGTGAGATTCCAAAATGTAATTGATTTCTAGTGATAAGTTGATGGGTTGTGTGACAACAAGAAAATCTTATTTCTGTGTAACTTCATGTGAAATTTTAAGGTCATCAGATTGTTAATTGGTTTTTATTTCAAAGTTTGAACATTGTATCATCTGTGTTGTAAGGGAAATACTTTCTTTTGTAACGTTTTGGGGTATTGTACTTTGAAAAATCATATGCTTAACTTGTAAAATTGTTAACAAAGTTATTTGGGCAACTGTTTTAATGCTAAAACCTAAAGTTGTTCATTGGTACTGTATGTAGAAAGAAGAAGACTGATAAAATGTTATTCTGAACAGTCCTTCTGCAGGCATGAAAATTGAAAAAGCAGGGGCATCACCACCTCAGTTATTCCTTATGTTGTAAAACTGCCAAAAGCCCATAGAAACCATCTCTATTAGGAAAGGTCATTCCGCAAGGGAAAGGAATGATAGTAAATGGAATTCCTTATATTTGTGAGACTTGGTAAATTTTATTGCTTATTGCAGCTCCATGAGACTAAAGATAAAAAAACTGGCTCTAAGCTGTGATTAGTGAGACTTGTTGTTTAAGGTTGTTTAAGGCATTTGGGACAATAATTAAATTTTGTTTAGAATTTGGATTTGGGTATAGTTGCGTGCATAAATCAGTATCCAGAGAGATGCCACAAGCTACTCAGAGGGGATGTGCTGTGGAAGTCTACATTTGGTAAAAGCCGAAGGGACAATCTCAGCCTCTGCTGGGGTGGGATCCTGTCTGGTCCAAGCTTACCCATGAAGTTCCTTTGAAAAGGGATGTTTCCCACCTAATCCTGAGTCTAGCTATGAGGTGGTACCAATACTGCGTGATTGGATATCTGTGACTTTACCTGAATTTAAACAGAACCAAGGATGTTTCATCCTGTCATATTTGGAATGTCATATGTCCCTGCTTATCCCTTTTATAGTAAGTTTCTATGATCAGAGCAAGTAGTCAATAAAAGATATGAACCATCTTGTTTTGTGGGTAACAAATGTAAGGGAATGCTGAATAAACTGAGTAATAGTTTTGAGAAATATGAAAGACAGATAGGAAGGTTTGGGGACAAATGAGGATTTATCCAAGCCCCTCCTGTCTCCAGACAGTTGATATCAGTTTCAGAAAGTTTGAAGTACATTGAAAGTGTGTGAGGAAGTATTTTTAGAAAGCAGAAAAGATTTGTAACTTGATCCTAAAGTTTTGAGGAAAGCAACAGGATCAGATTGATTCTTCTAAGAACCATATAGGTATACAAGATTAGCTTTCAAAAATTTCTCTATTATGGAAACTGAAACCTTGAGCATGTTTGGTAAGAAGATCAAAAGTTTGGATTTTTGATGCAATTTTGTAACTCTTTTTGTAACTTTATTGTCATGTTTGTGCCTAGCCCTGTGTGGCTAGAAAAACTGAACCATTTCTATGTACCTTTGGTATTCAATCATGTTTCTGTGAGCCCCTGTTAGGCTGTTGAGTGAACATCTGAACCAGGGGACCTGAAAAAGAAACCAGGCCTGCACAAGAACTGCTACCTTGACCCCCCCCCTTACTGTAGAAAAGAGCAAGCAGGTTTCAGTGACCACAGTTGTGTGACCAAGTTAATGATGCTCATGAGAAAAGAATATAGCCTGCATACCCAGTCAACTTTTGTAGGTCTACAAAATTTTTCATTGAAGTATTGCCAAATTAATGTAGCTATTCAGTGAACTAAGCAAAAGTTAATATCTGTAACTGAGTGTGTATGTAAAAGATTCAATTTCTGAAGTATTTCCAAAGTAAATAATGATCAGAGGATAGCAAGCTTTGTGAAACAAGAATGTATGTCTACTATTCAGTTGTGAGTTTCAAGTCAGAAACCTCCCTTGTTTAAGGCAATACAGTTATGTTAGTGAAGGAAAGTTTATTAGTCTGAGTAATGGATTATGCTAGCCCATGCCCACTCTACTTCTGGTCATTTTTCTCCAATCTCTTTTTGGCTCTTGTTTGTCTAATCTCTTTGCCAGATTGTATCTTCTAGGCTCAGTGCGTTGACGGCTCAGGCTGATTACCATCCACTGCCCGAAGTCGCTGCCCAAACACCCCTTGGATCTGGCGTCTGCCAAGTTCCAGACATTGACCACAGCCCCCATTCCTCAAATGATGGATCCCTGTGAGGCAGACAGTTCTACATTCGTTCTCAGCATGAAGCAGCCTGGGACTGAGACCTTCGTCCCTTGTCCCCAAATGATTGGGGTCCCATCTGTTTGAGGGGAGATGGGGTGCTGGGGTGCCTTTGGCAAAAAGCATGGGTTCCCATTTAATAAGAGCCCTCAGACCCAGGCCTGACTTTGAATTGTTAGTTCTTTGGAAGAAGCCAAAGTCTTGCCCAGAGTCCACATCCTCTCCATACTCCCCCTCACCCCCCAACCAAGAGATGCTCCTATTTCTCTAAATATCTCTAATGGTTTTCCTTGGAGACTTGACCTGCCCTAGCCAGCCCCAGGGTGAGGAGGTGGAGGAAGAATCTGGCAACAGATGCTGCCTAGAGGCCAAGCCCTTCACCAGCTTTTCACCTACAGGCCTGATGGGTGTCTTTGGCATCATTACCAAGCTAGCTCTGGGGAGTGTGGGCAGGGGGAACCATCCCAGGCCATTCAAGCGACCAGCTTTGTTTGCCCACGAGCAGCAAAACCTCTCTGCACCTCCAAAATCCAACCCTGAGCCACTGTCCCATCTCCGACAGACAGGTAAGAGAGGTGACCCAAACTGGGTCAGGTTCCCAGGTGTTGGGGTGCCTTTATAACTTTGTTTGTAACATTGTTGTAACTTCAGTCTATAAAAATCTCCTTGTGTGCCTCTGCTCAGACCTGCAATTGGCATTGCCCAACAAAAATAACACTGGGGGATGTGTGGGCAGTTTGTGTCCTCTCCCCTTCCTATGCTATCATTGAAATTGATAGGAACCAAGGGTCATCAAGCTCCGAGCTCCTGACGGTACCTGGATGGCATGTATCACTGGCCTCACTCTCTGCATTCCCATCCACGTCTTGGCAGACTCTGACTCCCCTGCAATGTGTATTTTGGTCCATGTTCTTGCCCAGATTTTCTTTTACTCCAAGGAGGGGGGACATGAGCATTTTGGCTTGTCTACCAGAGCAAGAAAGGCCCCCATCCTAGTTCCCCTCCTGGTGGGATTAGGTATTGCTGGATCCACTACTGTAGGCACAGCAGCTCTAGTTACAGGGAAGTTTCAGTATGCTTCCTTGAACACCCAAGTGGATCAAAAATAGTAAAGAGAAGATGTCCGGGGGTCGCGGACCAATTGGTTTGAATCTCTTTTTAATTGATCACCCTGGCTAACCTCCTTTGTGACAACAGCAGGCTGGCCCCCTTATCCTTCTGCTCATGAGCCTCCTCATCAGCCCTTGCCTTATTAATGCTCTCCTAAGCTATGTATGGAAACAGGTCCAGTCTATCAAATTAAGGGTCCTGCATGCACACTATATATCATGAGTGACCAGGAATCTATGATTTGATTCTTTCCAAAAAACAAAAGGGAGGAATGAAGTGGCCAGGAACTAGTTAAGTAGAAACTTCATGGACTTAAGATAAGAGTTAAGAAACTGGCCTAGAATAATTTGCCTATTTTTCATTTGCTTGCTCGGTTGTCATGCCCTGTGCCCCTCCACTTACCCTACAAACCCCTCCTTGTCTTAGCAACAGCTTGCTTGCATCTATATAGTAACCTGCTTAGTAACCAATTGTGTTAGTTAGATACATAAACCTAGAAAACTGTATAAAAGGTTCTTCACGCCCAAACTAGGGGCTGCTCCCTCTTTGAATTGGCATGGAGTAGCCCCAGCTGGTAAATTAAAGCTCCTTAAAACTTTTTATTTGGACTCTGT
>JAQQSU010005114.1:0-13893 GCA_028627135.1 Pseudochirops cupreus | reverse complement strand
AAAAGAAAACTCCTAGGAATGTTATAGCCAGGTTCCAGAGTTCCCAGATCAAGGAGCAAGTATTCCAAGCTGCCAAGAAGAAACAATTTGAATACTGTGGAAACACAATTAGGATAACCCAGGATCTGGCAGCTTCTACATTAAGGGATCAAAGGGCCTGGAGTATGATATTCCAGAGATCAAGGGAGCTGGGATTAAAACCAAGAATCACCTACCCAGCAAAATTGAGTACAATGTACCAGGGGAAAATATGGTCATTCAATGAGGTGGAGGACTCTCAAGCATTCTTGATGAAAAATCCAGAACTGAATAGAAAATTTGACATTCAAATACAAGAAGCATGAGAAGGTAAACATGGAAAAGAATTCATAAGGAACTTCTCAAAGTTGAACTATTTACATGCCAACATGGAAAAACGATAATTGTAACTTATGAAACTTTTCTCAGTATGAGGATAGTTGAAGGGAATATAAATGGGTATATATATACAGTCACATATGTCTATGTAGGATGGTATATATGTGTAGGAATACATATGTGAGTATGTGTATATATATGTACATAGGGATCAATTGAATAAGATGGGTTAATATTTCAAAAAGTGAAATTGAGAGGTGGGAGAGGAATAGTATGAGAGGAGACAGGGAGAGACAGAATAGGGTTAATCCTCTCATATAGAAGAGACAAGGAATAACTGTTACAATGGAGGGGAAGAACAGGAAGGCAAAAGGGAATGGGTTAACCTTACTCCCATTGAATTTGGCTTAGGGAAGGAATGACACACTCTAAATTAGGTATCTTGGCCTACAGGAGAGTAGGGGGCAAGGGGATGAGAGGAGAGAGGATGGAGGGGAGGGCAGGTTAGGGGAGGGAGGGTTGTTAGAAGCACACACTTCTGTAAAGTGGCAGGGCCAAAATACAGAATAGAACAAGAGGGGGGCAGAATATGAAGGAGGGAAATATAGTCAGTCTTACACAATATGTCCAATGTGGAGATGTTCTGCATAACTACCCATGTACAACCTATATTGAATTGCTTGTCTTTCCAATGGGGATGGGTGATGAAGGAGGAAGGGAAAAAATCTAGAATTTAAAGTTCTAAAATCAAATGTTAAAAATATATCTATATATCTATATATATGTATGTGTGTGTGTATGTATTATTATCTTTATTATTATTTACATGCAACTGGGAAATAAGATATACAGGTATTGGGGTAGGGAGATCCATCTTGCCCTACCGGAAAGTCATAGTGGTGATGGGGGAGGATATAGGAGAGAGCAGACTGGGGGAAGGGGTATACAGTGGGATCACTGTTTTGGGGTAGTGGGTAGGGGAAAGATGAGGAGAAAATTTGTAACTCAAAATCTCATGGAAATGAATGATGTAAACTAAAAATAAACAAAAGTTAAAAAAAAAATTGACCAAAACTGAAGTAACCCACCAGAATATAGGATCATAACTTTATAGTTGGAGGGAAACTTATATGTTGTCTAGCTTAACCCCTCTCATCTTACAGATGAGGAAAGTGAGGCCAAGAGGTAAAGTGACTTGCTTATAGTCACACAACTAATAGGTATCAATTCAAATGAAATGAACAAGCATTCAAAAAATACTTACTGTATACCAGGAACTATGTTAGTATTGGGGGTACAAAGGCCAAAATGGAAACAACCTCTTCCTTTAAGGACTTAACCCTCCTTTAAGGATGGGGCAACATGCGCAGAGATAAGTAAATACAAAATATGTATAGAGTAAATGTACACATATGTGATGTATACATGTATGAGGAGCAGCAAAAAGTCCAGGCTGGTTGGAATGTGTATGTAAACAAGTATTTATTAAATACACACTATATGTCATTTACTCTATGCCAAGGTGGGGAAAGAAGTGATGTGAAATTAATCTAGGAAGATAAATTGAAGCCACTGTATAATAAACTTTAAGAACTAATATTTAAACCCAAGCCTCTTACCTCTACTCTTTCTCCACACCATACTGCCTCTCTAAACAGAGACTGACTTTTTAATATAGAAAAGGGAGAAGAGAAGGGAACAAACATTGATTAAGGACCTATACTATGTGCCAGGTATTATGCTAAGCACTTTACAAATATTATTTCACTTGATCTTCATAACAACACTGGAAATTAGGTGTTATTATTACCGCCATTTTACAATTGGGGAAATGGAGGCAGACATAGATTAAGTGACTTCCTCAGGGTTGTGCATCTAGGAAGTAGCTGAGGCATGGGTCTCCCTGACTTCAGGTCCAGCTCCATTCTTGGTTTTACAGATGGGGACTTGGACAACTGAAGTATTTCAGGGAGCTGTCCAAGGTCAGGAGTTGTGTTGATGACTTCCTTAGTGGTAGAATTTAGGAATTCTTATTTTCAATCTTCTTTAGAATGAGATTTTCCCTTCTGCCACTGAGGGAACTCTGCCTGAAGAAATGTCATTGTCAATAAAACTAGCAGGAGACCCCTACAGTTTTGTTGGTTTAATGTCTTTCCTGCTTGGTTGAGTTCCCAAATTCTGTTCTCAATGGTATAGGCAAGTTTTTTTTTTCTCCCAAATATGTCTCTGTGGAAACACAAAAGATTTTTGATCTGTAAAACAAGGCTTTTTCATGGTGAGTTATTTTCCCTTGGTATTAAAGCATTTTCTTCCTATTTTTTAAAATTAAAAAAAAATGTAACTCCTACTTGACTATGCTCACTGAAGGAAATGGGAAAGAGTTGCTATACAAGTAATTTTTGAGCTGTGCAAGCTTCACTTTTAGGACACAGACCCTTGAAGCAACAGCTTATATTGTGAGGTCTAGCTCCAGTTACCAGACAAGAGATGAAGGTTCAGCGTGAATGGTTCCCTATGTTGTTGGCCCATAAATACAGCACTTAAAAATAGAAAAGGTGACACATTGTCAGCCTCTAGCAATGGGTTCAGTAGCTTGAAAGGGACGACTGTATTGTAAAGCTCATCTAATTAATTGGAACTTAGACTTGTCACATCTTTTTTAAGGATGACATTGTAACAGCATGGAATCATCCATCATCTTGTCATTGGTATGAAAATTTTTTTTTCTAATGGTCAGCCTGTCATTGTTAATTAGTCTTTAGATGTATGAACAAGTCAGAAGCAAAGTGACTTTCAAAGCCCCATTTCTAGATACCTTTGACAGTAAACTCCAGGCATATCATTCAGTGACCTGATCACTCCTCTTTTTAATTAGAGTTCCTCCCATCTGAGAGGGAGTATGCTCTAGGGGTTAGAGGTACAGTTTGTCTGGGTTTCTATTTTGTTCTTAGCACTGGGGCTAATTCATTGTGTTCATACTAGGAATTCCTGAAGCTTTGAACCTCAAAATATGTGAGCGACATCCTGGGATAAGAGACTACCTCAGAGTTTATTTTAGTAGGGCAAGAAAATTCAGCAGGCAATTCACATTAAAATGTTATTTCAATGAGCCACTGGAAAAAAAAAGAAACCAAGTAAATTTAATGAATATTTATTAAGGGCATACCATGGGCAAGGTACTAAGCTATATACTGGGGATACAGAGACAAAAGAAAGAAAGAAACAAACAGCCCTTGTTTTCAAGGAGCCTACATTCTACAAGAACAGTGCTCTTAACCTGGTATCCAAGCATTCCATGGATAGATTTCAGGGAGTTTGTCAACTTGAATGGGAAAAATATTACAACTTTATTTTCACCAACCTCAAATTGAAATTGAATATTTCCTTCAGTTATGAATGTAACAGTTATTCTAAGAAGGGTTCTATAGGCTTTACCAGATTGCCAAAGGGATCCATGACCCACACAAAAAAAGTTCAGATCCTCTGATTAAAGTAAGGCAACATGCATTGACATGAGCACAACCTACAAAGTAATTTTGAGAGAGTGTACTAAGAACCTGAGGGTGTGTTTTGAATGGAGTCCCAAGGAATTCTAAGGGCAGAAATGAGGCCTGAGTGCAGTTCAGATATGGGGAAACACATGGACAAAGACATGGCAGTAGACAATTGAATGTTGAATATAGGAAACAAGGCTGATTTGACTGGAATAGAAAGGTCATGAAAGGGATATCTAAGTGACATCATGAAACCTAGAATAGGTAAGGTAGGAAGAGGGTACTATTACCTCTAATCCAGAACTCTGACTCTTTAAGAGATGGGTCATTTGGGTCAATCAGAGGTATCTAGTTGCATGGGAAGCCTAGGGCAACTTGAAGGCTCCTGGGCTCTTCTTCCTGAGCCAGAGGAGAAAAAGAGGACATGGAAAGTAAGAGACAGAGCTAGTATAATGTACAAATTGTTCATAGGTTCAACTTAGAATCCTAACATTTGTAATTTAAAAAAAATTTTCCTGTTAAGCATTTTTCCCTATCCTATTTCCATTACCTTTTGCAGAAAAGAATGACAGAAGAAGAAAGGAAGGATGGGAGAAAAAAGAAAGAAAGAAAGAGGGAGAGAGGGAAGAAGAAAAGCAAGGGAGAGAGGAGAGCAGGGAGGAAGGAAAGAAAGAAAATGGAAGGAAGGAAGGAGAGAGGAAGAAATGGAAATAAGGAAGGAAGGAAGTAAAAGGAAAGGAATGGGAGAGGGAGAAAAGAAAAAGGGAAGGAGGGAGGGCAAAAAGAAGGAAGAAAGGAAGAAAGCAAGGAAGAAAGGAGGAAAGAAAGAAAGAAAGAAAATAAGGAAAAAAGAAAGAAAGAAAGACAAAAGATGGGAGGGAGGAAGGGAAAAAGGAAAGGAAAGAAGAATAAAGACGAGAGTGAGAAAGGAAGGGAGGCCCTTGTAATAACTGAGTATAGTTAAGCATAAGAAAAAGTCCCACATTGGCTATGTCTTGAACTATGTGTTTCATTCTGCAAATTTAATCTATTCCCTCTCTTTCAGGAGGTGGGTAGCATTCTCCATCATTGGTTCTTCTGAATTACAGTTGATCATTGCATTGATCAGAGTTAAATCTTTAAAAAACTGTTCAGTTTTTATTTATAGCAAACAACTGGAAATTGAGGGAATGCCTATCAATTGGGGAATGGCTAAACAGGTTGTAGTATAAAAATGTAATGTAATAATACTGTATATAAGAAATGATGAACAGGTGGATTTCAGAAAAACTTGGAAAGACTTAGATGAACTGATGCTGAATGAAGTGAGCAGAACCAGGAAAACATTGTACACAGTAACAGCAACAATGTGCAATGATCAATTGTGATAGACTTAGCTCTTCTTAGCAATACAGTGATCCAAAGCAATTCCCAAAGACTCATACCATCCATATCCAGAGAAAGAACTATGGAGTCTTAGTGCTGATTTAAACATACTATTTTTATTTTTTTTGTGTGTGTGTTTTTCCATTTTGTTCTGTTTCTTCTTTCACAATATGACTAATGTGGAAATATGTTTAACATGAATGCATGTGTATAACCTATATCCTATTGCTTGTCATACTGGGGAGGGACAAAGGGAAGGGTGGGAGAGGAAAAATTTGGAACTCAAAATCTTATAAAAGTCAATGTTTAAAACTATCTTTACATGTAATTGGAAAAATGCTCTTTAAATAATAAAAATAAATGGGAGAACAAAAAAACCCTGTTCATTTTTACAGTGATGATGTCATACTATATATTGTCCTGGTTCTGTTCACTTCACTCTGCATCAGTTCATACAAGTCTTCCCAGGATTTTCTGAAACAATCTTCATTTCTTACAGAACAATAGTATCCCATTACATTCATATGCTGTACTTTTTTCAGCCATCCTTCAATTAATGTGCCCTCCCTTAGTTTCCAGTTCATTGCCAGAATCAGACTTTTAACACTAGAAGGAACCTTAGATGTCATCTAATTCAATGGGAAGAGCTTATGTGTTCTTATCTACATTGTAGTATATCTTTGTCAGTTCTTGGGCTCAAATGGGAGTGGAATGGACTAGAGTGTGGTTAAAGGAAGCAATATTGAGGATTACAAAGTCATGGATTTATAGATGAAAGGTATTTTAAGTGCTCAAATGGTAGAATCACTTACTTTTACATATGATGATACTGAAGCCCAGTGAAATGATTTGTCCAAGGTCACAGGAACTGGTAGCTAGGCCTATTATTAAAATCTTAATGACTCTTTTTGATGAAGCAGGGTCGGGGGAGGGAAGGTTGTTAAGCACTGAATTTTACAGTGCAGTAGAGAATAGAAAATCCTTTCACACTTCACTTAAGGCACCTGCTTAACCAACATTCTAACATACTTTTGCTATCAGATTAAAGGTCATATCTAACCCTGGGAAAGGCCTCATGTAGGAAGGAGTCCTGATTTCTCTCCCAAGTTCTAGTCCTACATTTCTGAATGCCTGCTGGACCACTCTCCCTGGATATTCTGCCAGGTATTTCAAACTCATAAAATCAAATTGTTTTTCTTACAAAACCCTCACCAGTGTCTAGCTTTAGTATCTTGCATATAACAAGCTCTTAATAAGTGTTTATTATGAGAGAAATTAATGTTAGATTGTATTAGTTGCTACCAATATTTCTGTGTTGGAAATTAAACGTTCTATCCACCCATTTCCTCAGACACCTAACCTCTGGAGGTCAGGCAGTTTCTGAAGAGTATAACTGAGTAAGATAATTATTCCCAGCCCCCAAGATATCTGCTTGAACAGGGACCTGGGCTTTTGTTTACCCTGTGAACAGAGGTGTCTAAGTTGTTCAGGGGAGACTAGCACCTCTGGTGACAGGGATTGCTGAGCCCTTTTCAGAATTCTACATCCACTTTTGGTTTCCACCTCTCACCCAACTCTCACTAGTGGCTCCAAGAAGCTGTAGCATGTACAGTGGCCATACTCCATAAACTGTCTCAGCAGATGGGCTAAACCAGGTTGAGGGTAACCAACAGGGCTCAAACCCATCAATGAGTTAGGGCGATGTGTCTACCTCAAGCATGTGTAGACTTTCCCTGGTGGAATGGTTGGATGAGAGCAATTTATTCCAGTGGCCATGAAGGTTGCTGAAGCTGACACCATGGAATGCTTAGAGCTTGGTCAGTTATCAATGACACCAATGTCATCCACTGTATCCTAGGCCATTGCCAATTGTCTCGACTTTTGTCTTGCCACTGGACTTCCTTTACTCTGGAAGAGAAAGTGAGGCTGTCAACTTTGTGCAACTCTACCTCACTTAAACCCAATTCATGCACAAGTCAAGACATCATCCTGTGATGCCTTTGGTTCCTCTTTGAAAGGAAGGATAAAAAATCCTGCAAACAGAAGCCAGCCTGAGCTGTGTGTTCCCCCAGTGACATGTTCCTTTGTCTTGCTTTTCCCCTTATCAAAGTTTGGGCTCTACTCGTCTAAAAAAGAGGGAAAGTAAGTCAATAAAAGCCTGATCAAGATGGCTATTTTTTTCTAACTAAGCTGGAGGCAGCTGTTTCTCATGAAGCAACTGGCATTCTTTGGGTGTCAGAGAGGGATGTGATCAATGACATCTGAAAGCCAACCCTTTTCCTAATTGCAGATTGATCCTAAGGATTAGTTCTGCCCCCTAACAATGGTGTGCTAGGGAGGAACTCGAAACCTCCTCATTAAAAAATTCACCAATCAGGGTTGTCTTATGTTTGCCAGGGAAGGTCCAAATGATGTGCTGTCAGGCCAGTCAGAGGGAAGACATACTTAGGTATAAAAGACACTGTTGATCCATCCTCTAGGTCTTTTGGCACAGATGGAGCTAGCCATAGATTATTTCTTACCCAGGTTGCATTCCCTGGCTAATAGATGATATCTCATTTGGAGAGTTGCCCTAGTTTGCCTTTTGTTAAATTCTGGCCTCTACAGTTGTTAAAAGGAATCTCTCCTGACTACGCCGTTTGTGATGATGGCACCACCATTTTCTTAGTCACCAAGACTTGAAACCCTTGAGTTGCATTCCTTTCTTTGCTGTGCCTTCCTCAAAGTTTGAAGAATAATAGATTTATAACTTAGAGAAGAGACCTTAGGGATCATAGCTGTAAAGCAACCTCCCTATTTTGTAAGTGAAGAAATTGAGGTCCAAAGATATTAGGTGACTTTCCCATGCTCGCACAGGTGGCAAAGCCAGAATTTGAACCCAGGGCCTCTGTCTCCAACTCCTCATGCTGCAAGATCACCAATCAGCCGCCACATCATGTGATGCTTTCTCTTTATCATCTGGCTTTCTCCATCACAATTCTTGTTCAGGACCTTATCACCTCACGCTTGTACAACTTCTAAAACCTCCCAACTAGTCTCCTTATTTCAGAGCCTTCCCACCTCGATGCTACCATATCAATTTACAGGATCATCAAATCCAGCATTTTCATTTCACAGATGAGGGGACTGAGACACACAGACAATAAATGATTTAGTTGTCCAAGATTTGCAAAGTTCATAGTAACTGTCTGAGGTGGGATTTGAACCATGGTTTTCCTGACTCCAAGTCCAATGTTCTGTTGACTGTGCTATACTGCCTCTCATTTTACAGATGAAGAAGATGAAGATTAAATGCTTCACTAGAAGAGGCAAAGCAACTTGCCCGTGGTCATGCAGGGAGTAAACAACAGAGCTGGGTTTTGAATTCAGGGTCCAGGACTCCAAGTTCATCACTCTTAAGTTCAGTTCCATTTATATTGTTATGAATATAATATATATTCGTTCCAAAGCCTTCTGAAAGCCCATGTCCTGGCTTTGTGTATGAACCTTTAAAAACTCTTCACCATCTCCAGAATGAAGCTAAGACTTTCCATCCCTAATTTTCTAGCCTTATTTCTGACCTAAGGCCTAGTTGATCTTATCATCTGGTACCTGCATTGTCTTTATTTGTACAAGTTATAGTTCTCGAATGATGTGAGCTCCCAGAGGACAGGAATCAGGTCTTAAGTTTGTTTCACAGGCTCACAGACTTTAAGACCTTGGAAGCTGTCTACTTAGCCCATACCTGAGAAATACATCCCAGGATCTTTTCTACATTTTTCTGATGAGTCATCATCCAAGTCTTCCCTCAGAGACTTTTCCTGTCTCCTGAAGCAGCTCATTCCACATTTGGGAAGCTCTGACTGGTAAGTTCTCTCTTACAGGCCAGCCTAAATTTGCCTCTGAAACTTTCATGCATTGCTTCTCATTTTAACCTCTGGGATCAAGGAAGACAGTACTTTTTGTACAAAACAGCTTCAAATCTTTTCTTCTCAGTTGAAACAAGCCCAGTTCCTTCAACTGATTCTTACATAGCGTGCCAGCCACTTCAGTTTTTCAAGGTCCTCTCTAAAATGAGGCTCCCAGAACTGAACACGGTTTATATCCGTCATAGTGCTTTATGTATAATAGCTACTCAGAAAGATTATTGAATGAATAAAAAGATGAACTGAATGGACTGTTTACTATCCTTGGAACACTTGTTGAACTTTCTTTCTTCTGAACCTTAACTCCATCTGAAATGACTTTCCTTTTCCCCTTTTTCTACTTGAGCAAATGCTGCCTGTCCTTAAAGGAGCCTTACAGTATTCCCTGAGCATTCTAGCTCAATGATTTCTTTCTTCTCTGAATTCCTATAACATTTATGGCCTGTATAATTTACTGACATATTGTTGGTCATCCTTTCAGGTGTGCATGTTTAATCTCTCTGGCCATGCTTCACCCCCTGCCGTTTTCTTTCCATTTGCGCTGCCCAGTTTACCCTCTAAACTGGACTTCCAGAGACCATGCCCTAGGGCAGTAAACTCACCCCACTTTGGAATTCCCCCTTTAGCCAAGTTGTCCTAATTAGCAAGAGTCTCAGACCTCCCAAGCTTCACTCTAGCCATCATCTTGCCTTCCATTCAGCCTCTTAGTGAGTAATCTCTTCTCCTTCTCTCTCTCCCCTTTCCCATCTCTTACTGTAGAAAACAGTAATCAGGTCTCCATTACCTTTGTTTGTGTTCATGGAACGTCAGTCAACTACCCTAGGGCTCCTTTCACTATCCCTGGGACTTCCTAGGCTGAAACATGCACTTCTCTAAGTGTGTCCTATCTCTCTGTTGTAAGCTCCTTGAGAACAGAGGTTGTTTTGCTTTTGTATTTCTATCTGCAGTGCATAATACCTAGTGCATAGTAAATGCTAAAATGCTTTCCTTTCACTTATTTCCCAACTGTATAGTAAAATCTTTGAAGGGAAGTGACCTGTCTTGAACCTTTTCATGCCTTATAGTGCCTAGCACACAATATTTTCTAGATGAATATTTGTGGACAGAATAATTGACAACATAAGGATGACTAGTCCTTCAGGGATGCTTGTGTATATCTTTCCATCTCCTAAAAACATCATGATGCATGGCTAGCTATTCTCCTAAGTTGTCAGCTTCACTGGTGCTTAGTCTTTCTATATTATTAAATAATCTATTAGACCTCAGCCCAAATTAGGGTAGCGTGGGAAAAATAAGACTAGTAGAGTGTCTTTGGCGTTTAGATCTATTCCTATTCTTTGGTGGTAGATAATCTTTTCCTTATACCATATTTTTAACCTTGGGTAGGGTACTGCAGGCATCTCTCAGCCTAGCCACACAATGCAGTGATTTCTCTTAGTGAATCAAGCATTCAATGTACAGCTTGACTGCTGTATAAAAGATCCATGACAAAATTACAGAATACCCTCATAACTAGTTTTATGAATCGAGCCTGGAGCAGGCTTATAGCTTCACATTCACCTAGTAGACAATAACAGCAAATGTTTGGACTCTGAAACAGTTTGCCAAATGTTGGGATAATAGAACAAAATAAACACATTATCAAAAACAAATAAGGAAACTCTGTACTGCTTGGCAAATGTGAAATGAAGAGTCTCTCCCTCTGCAGATGACTGCCTTCCCCCTTGCCCCTGCAGATCTCCCTAGGGACACCTGGGATTCATGCCCATCTACCTTCCCCACTGTTTCTGAGGCTCATGTAATAGTGCAATCACTCTCAGCTTAGATCTCCAGGAGCAGCTTTTAAAAGGCAGATAAACTAGGGGCAGGTTATTCACTGGTAAGCCACCCTAGCTCAGATCTCCTCTGGGGCTCTTACTACAAAAGGAACAATCAAGTTTTTCTTTTCCTATGCAAGTTGGTGCCTTCCAGAGCACCCCTTTCCATGGAGTGAGAGTAGCAATGAAGCTCAGGGGATCACCTGATCAGTCAGAGAACAGACATTTGGCATTTTAAAAATGCCTTTTAAATGTCTAGATAGGCAGTCTATTACTCTGTAGCCTTTTCAAGATCGACAAGGCATGCTGCACATGCAGTTGTCTACAAAAGCCAACCCTTGGATGTGTATGGTGGGGGTGGAGGGAAGGGGACACAAATCCTGACACCTTTTTGGGAAGAAGAGAAGTCCTTACTCTCCTCTAGAAATATCAACTGTTGCAGGAGACAAAGGGCCAAAAAGTAGTAAGAGGAACATTTTATAGGCAATTTTTGTCTTGAGGTATGAGCAGAATATTGAATGTACATGCACTCAGATTCTGCCACTATTGCAATAAACAGTTGGCAGACCTTGCTGCTAGGACAGATGAGGAAAGGAATACATCTCTGAAACATGAGAGATATGCCTGCACCCTCCTTTATTGTTTACCACGATGAGCCACAAGTCTGATCCCAAAAGAGTGATGTCATTTTGGTTCTCTTCAGACCTGAAGGACAATAATCAGGATCTCAGCACTGGTAACCACCAAGGTCCTGTTATTCTGGACACAGCATGGCTAAGAGAATAACAAAAACTCACAGAGTGTTGCCAGGGGCTCAACGAGACATCTTCACCACATAACTCATGCCGAAGACCTCAGGCAGTTTGCAGCACAGCTCAATGTATGAAACTTTTCCAGGGACATATTCGCTATGGGGGGTCAGGGTGAGTTTGTATGGGTGTAAACAGGAGTATCCAAGCAAAGCCCCACATATAACTTGGCTGCTAAGAGCTTTATTATTCTGCTGTAGCATGGGGTGGTGGAAAAATAAGTAACCCCAGAGGCATGGTACTTGTATTCAAATTATACCTCTGTTACCTACTTAGCAGTGTGATCCTAGGCAAGTAACATCACCTCTCTGGACCTCACTTTCATCAACTGTATAATGAGGAGGTTGGAAAAGGTGAATTCTAAGGTCCTTTCTAATACTAAATCTATGAGTCTGTGAAGCTCTCCTGATTCTCTAGCTCTGCCTCCTTTCAACAGAATAAGTGCTATAGCAACAGTATAATAGCCAATTTAGGAACACAAGCTCTCCCTGCTTTTAAGTGCTGCCCAAAGTCAGCTTTAGAGTGGGAAAAATAATGGTGCCATCTTCAGAGCTGTTGTTAGCCACTGCTATTTGTTGTTTCCCCGGATCGCTTGTTCTGCTCTTCTGATTATAGGAACACTGTGAGCTATGGAGCCTAAGGGTGGTGGAAAGGGTGAAATTTAAAACAAAACAAAGACAACCATTGCTTTCCAAGGGGCTATTCTTTTGAAAAACTCAATATAAGCAGGTGGAGGTTTGGCTAACTCATGCCAAACCACTAACAAAAGGAAGACACAGAAAGGTATGGGTGATGGGTTGCACCTGAGTTTGCTATACCACTGACAAAGTCCTTGGCTTCCTGGCTGTTAGCCCCTATCTTGGCTCTTCCATTGTCATCTACCTGCCCTTAAGCTACCCCACTCTCTTTGGTGTTGTGTCCTAGAAAGTGCATTGAATCTACAGTCTACAGGGGGGCCACACCCTGGCTCTACTTGTCACCTGTGTGGTCTTGGATAAGTCCATTAATCTCTACTGTAAAATGAAAGGGAGAGACTGGATAATCTCTAAGGAACAACTCTGATGGCTTATAGTCTGGTTTACTTCTTGTAAGAAGTTAGATATGTTTGCTCTGTAATGAGGAATTGTATTGGAAAGCATCAACAAGCACAGGAAATGAAAAAGTTGGCTATGATGAGTCTCTCTTAGAGTAAGGTCCCCAAGGAGATCTGGGCAAGGTATGGTGGCTTACCAATGAATAACCTGCCCCTAAATTATCTGTCTTTTCAAAACTGGTGCTGGATAGCTAAGCTGAGAATGATTGCATTAGTACATGAGCATAGGAAATAGTGAGGATTTTAACTACTACTTTGTTAAATTATAGAAATTATACAGACATACATATACACAAAGATAGATAGATAGATAGATAGATAGATAGATAGATAGGGATCAAACTTCTGATTTCATTGGTATAGGGAGCTTCCACTGAGGAATTTCTAGAGATTTACCAAGAGCCCTGAGAGATTAAGGGATTTACCCAGGGTCACAAAGCCATCATCTCCTAGGTAGGACTTAGATCCAAGTCTTTCTGGCTCGAAGGGTAGCTCTCTATCCATTATGTCTCTTTGCCAGATATATATGTATATATGTATATATGTATGTATAAAAATACATATATGTATATTTTCTTCACCATATATACATACACATGTATATACACACATAATATATGTATGTATACGCACATATGTATAGAATAATATATATTTATATATACTCATATAACAATATATACAAATATATTTTGATATACTAATATATGTCCACACATATTTACACACACACATATATGTGTATATATGTATGTAACTAGACTTTGTGTAGACCCAGATCACCTAAGATAGAGGCATCCATGTAGAAGACAGCAGGGACCTGCTTCTGGAAGATGACATTTTGTGTTTCCTTACTTCATGGGCAAGAACAATCTCTTTCCATTGGTTACATAGCTAGAACAGGTTGTATCCTTAAAACTAACGGACTTGTTCTCTCTCTCTAGCAGGTTCTGGTTGGGGGGGGGGGAGAGAAAGGGAGAGAGAGAGAGAGAGAGAGAGAGAGAGAGAGAGTGTGTGTGTGTGTGTGTGTGTGTGTGTGTGTGTGTGTGTGTG
>JAQQSU010005113.1:0-13893 GCA_028627135.1 Pseudochirops cupreus | reverse complement strand
CAAGGAGATATTTCACATTGCCTTCTATTTTTTCATTTGTTTGGATCTGTTTGACAGTATCTTGATTTCTCATAAAGTCATTTGCTTCCATTTGCTCCACTCTAATTCTGAAGGAATTATTCTCTTCAGAAAGCTTTTGGGATTCTTTTTTCCATCTGGCAAAGGCGAGTTTTTAAGGCATTCTTCTCCTCATTGGCTTTTTGGGCCTCTTTTGTCATTTGAGTTAATCTATTTTTTAAGATGTTAATTTCTTCAGTCAGGTTGTTGACTCTCTTTTCATGATTTTCTTGCATCATTCTTATTTCTCTTCCCAATTTTTCCTCTACTTCTCTCATTTGGTTTTCAAAGTCCTTCTTCAGCTGATCTCTAGCTTTAAGGCCATCTTCATGTTTACTGGAAGCTTTTGGTGTGGGAGCTTTGGCTGTGCTGTCCTCCTCCCACTCCCTGCCTTGATCCTTCTTTTCCCTAAAGAAGGAATCTAGGGTTTGGTTGCTATTCTTACTTTGCTTCTTATGCTTATTCTTATTTATGGTTGGTCAGTCCGTGATTTTTTTTTTTGTCTCTGTGGAACTCTGCTTCCAGAGGGGAAAGCTCTGTCTCAAATCTCTGGGGTTTTTCCAGCTGCCGGAGCTCTTAGGAGGCTGCTGGGTCCCTCCCCAACTCTGGCTCACTGAAAAAAAAACAAACCAGGACCAATACCCAAGACAGTGATCCAGATCCAGGCCGCTCAATGTGAGAGCACTTGGCCTCTGAACGATCGCTTGGTCCCCCTGCAGTCTGCAGGCTGGGAGCTCTGAAGCAGCAGTGTGGAGGCAGGTGCAAAACCTCCGCTTCTGTGGCCTTGTTGCCCTGGAGGCGTTTTGGCTGGACCCACTTTTCTCCCCCGATTTTGCAGAGCTCCACTAACCTAATTCTGGATACTGCCACAGCTGCCGCAGATCTGCTTTCCCAAAGCTCCAGCCAGGGCTCAGTTCCTCTCATCCAGCTGCCTCTGGGGCAGAGCCGCGGTTTCAGGCTAGGCTGGTTTTGGCTTGCAGAGCTGAGATGGTTCTTCGTAGCCGAGCTGACTTTAGTGGAAAGTATATTTGTGTGCATTTTTGAGTTCTAGAATTTGTTTAGAGTCATATTTTATGGGTATTTTTGGGTGGCTATGTGAGAGCTGCGATATGTTGCTGCTCCTATGCCACCATCTTGGCTCCGCCCCCAAGCATTCATTTTTTTTAAAAATTAATTTATTTAATTTTAGTTCTCAACATTCACTTCCATAAGCTTTCGAGTTTTAAATTTTCTCTGCCTCCCTCCTCTCCCAAGATGGTATGCAATCTGATAGAGGCTTTACACATATATTCTTATTAAACATATTTTTACATTAGTTATGTTGTGAAGAGTTAGAATGAATGGGAGGAACCATGAGAAAGAAAAAGCAAAACAAACAAAAAAGAGAGAGAAAATAGTATGCTTCCATTCGCATTTGGACTACGTAGTTCTTTCTCGGATATGGATAGCATTTTCCATCATGAGTCTTTTGGTATTTTCTTGGATCCTTGCATTGCTGAGAAGAGCTACGTCTATCAAAGTTAGTCATCACACAATGTGGCTGTTACTATGTACAATTTCTCTTGGTTCTGCTCATTTTACTCAGCATCATTTTGTATAAGTGTTTCCAGGTTTTTCTGAAGTCCACCTGCTCATTGTTTCTTATGTACAATAGTATTCCATTACATTCATATACCACAATTTGTTTAACCATTCCCCAGTTGATGGGCATTCCCTCAATTTCCAATTCTTGACCACTACAAAAAGAGCTACTATAAATATTTTTTGTATATGTGGATCCTTTTTCCATTTTTATGATATCTTTGGGATATAGTCCTAGAAATGGTATTGCTGGGTCAAAGGGTATGCACATTTTTATAACCTTTTGGGCATAGTTCCAAATTGCTCTCCAGAATGGTTCGATCAGTTTACAACTCCACCAACAAAACATTAATGTTCCAATTTTCCCATATCTTCTCCAGCAATTATAATTTAAAAGCATTCTTAAGATAGAAGAAAATATCTGTATACATATTCTTTTTCCCAAGGGATGGGATAAATTGACAGTATACCTTCTTTAAGAATTAAGAGAAACTCAAACATTTGCTAGAAATATAGGGTTGTTCACAAAGTTGCTATTTACAACGTACTTTCAAATTTTGTGTCATATATTCACAACAATAGTGTATTATACAGGGAAAGACAGACTGATATTTTTTTTGTTAACTGTTAAAACAATTTGTCAGTGCTTAAAATATATACATCCATTATGGAGGCTAAAAATTTATTTTTATATTGGCAAAAAACCCCAGAACAAACCACCAGGAGTAAAGGTAGAAGAGGCCCCCAAGGATCATTTCTTGAACATGTAAGGCTAAGGTAGAGTCTCAAGAATCCTGTTCATTCTATGGCTCAGGGTAGGGTTTATCTCTGGATAATACAACAGAGACCTTACTTTATCTGAAGTCCTGACAATTTTTACAATAATAATAATAACAACAATAATAATAATATTGTAAAGACAATCAAGTTTGAAAGACTCAAGATCTCTGATCATTATGATAATGTACCATAATTCCAGAGGACTTATGATGAAACCCACCTTCTAACAGAGAGGTGCAGATTGAGACATACACACACACATATACACATAAACATACATATGTGTATAAATACATACATACATATACATATTTTGGACATGGTCAAGGTAGGAATTTGTTTTGCTTGACTATACATATTTGTTACAAATATTTTATTTTTCTTGCTTTCTCAATTGACATTGGAGGAGAGGTTAAAGAAGAGAAGGTGGATCTTTGTGAAAATAAAATTTAAATTTTAAAAATATTAATAATTTGGAAGACAGTAGGGTTTGGGGAAAATAATGAGTTTACTTTTGAACATGTTGAGTTTGTGGAACCTATGGGGGATATCCATTTGGAGAGGTCCAAGAGATGGTTTGAAATGATTGACTGTAGCTCAGAAGTGAGATAAGGACTAGACACATAGATCTGAAATCTATCTGCACAAAGATGAACACGTGGGAACTGATGACATCACCAAGTGAGATGTGTAGAACAATCAGAAAAGGAGACCTAGGTTGAAGGGAATAACATGGAAGAAGATAAAGCAAAGGAGCAGTTGGATAAAAAAGAAGAGAATCAGGAGAGAACAGTGTTAGGAAAACTTAGATGAGAGAGTTGTACAGTTGTGTCCAATTCTTTTTGACCCATCTGGGTCAAAGATACTGAGATGGTCTGCCATTTCCTTCTCCAGGTCATTTTACAGATGAGAAAACTGAGGCAGACAAGATTAAGTGACTTTCCCACAATCACATATCTAGTAAGTGTCTTAGGCCAAATTTGAACTCAGGTCTTCCTGACTCCAAGTCAGGCACTGTATCCACTGCGTCACCTATCTTCCCTGAAGTGGAGAATACCCAGAAAGAAAGGATGATCAACAGTGTCAAATGCTGGAGAAAGATCAAGGAGGATAAGGACTAAGAAAAAGGTCGTTAAATTTGGCAATTAGGAAATCATTGGTGACTTTGGAGAGAAAAATTTCAGGTGAATAGTGAAGTTAAAAACGAGATTGCAGAGGGTTTTGAAGAGAGAGAGAGGAGGGGAAGCAAATATACTCATTTGTAGGTGACTTGCTAGAGCTTACTGTTGAACTGCTCCTCATACACAACATTCCACCTCCTGCCTTTGATCTTCACCCAGGTGTGCCTCCTGTCTGTAATGCACTCCCCCTTTGTCAATGTTTCATAGAATCTCTTGCTTCCTTCAATGAGAGGTCATTCCTGTTCCCCCTAATCGTTAGAACTCTCTTCCTCTTGAAATTAATTATTTGCCTACCTCCAATTTATCCTGTATATAGTCTGATTGTACACAGTTGCTTGCATGTTATCTCCCATTAGACTGTGAACTTCTTGAGGGCAGGGATTATTTCATGTCTTCGTATCCCCAGCCCCAGCACATAGTACTAAATGTTTATGGACTGATTGACTACTTGTTGCAAATCCCACCTTCCTCACTACCACTATTACCTGGGAGGATGTAAACTCCCTGAAGGCAGGGATTGGAGTGGACTACTTTGGTTTTTGTTCTTGTTTTCCTAGCTTTTTTATTGAATGAGACTGACTCAAATGTGGAAATGGGATTAGATTTATTCTGCTGGGCCCTATTCTCTGAGATTTCCTGAGATTCTATGATTCAAATCTCTTTCTCTTAACAATGCTTTAAATATGAAGAAAACTTACTTTATGACCCTCACACCTTCCCTTCTCTTAAGCCAAACATAGTCCCTGCCATTTTCAGTCTTCTTACCATTCAGTTCACCCTTCTGTGGATACATTAGAATTTCTATTCTTCCCAAAATGTAGTGTCTACAACTAAACATAATATTCTAGATGCAATCAGACAAGAGCAAAATACAATTCCTAGTCCTGGGCCCCATATTGAATGCTGTCTAATTTCACATGGTCTTTTTTTTATTGCTACTTCTCACTGTTGATTCATATATGCATATTTATTCCACTAAAACCCCTATATCTTCTTCAGTCGAAATACTGTCTAACTATACTTCCATCATGTCATTGTATAGTTGACTTTTAAACTTAAAAGTGAAAGGTTGAGGATGTTTCGGGTATTCCCCATTGTCCCTTTCCCATAGTATTCAGGCTCAAGGAGACCTTAGCTTCATATCCACATCCATCAGGAACACCAAGCTTTTGGGGCAGCTAGGTGGCGCAGTGAATAGAGCACCAGCTCTAGAGTAGGGAGGACCTGAGTTCAAATCCAGCCTCAGACACTTGACACTTACTAGCTGTGTGACCTTGGGCACTTAATTCCAATTGCCATGCATTCCCCACTCTATAAAAACAAAAAACAAAAAACAAAAAAGGAACATTAAGCTTGATCCTCCCTTGTCAGCCTGAAGGTCCTCTGGAACTTCCCTGATTCAGTCCAGTCTCGAGCTAGAAAGATATAACAATTTCTATTACAAGGACTCATGTAAGGTATTGAAGTCAGGGAGATACAATAAATGTGGAACGTACAAGAACATATGTCTGGGATGATGGGACATTTATGGATGGATATAACATGAAGCATATTATGTGAGATTGTATCTGGGAGAAAGAAAGGTTAAGAGTTTTAGGCCCTTAGAGGCTTAGAGCTGCTATTCCTTCTCTAAAGGAGGAACCCAAGGCAGCTAAGTGGCACAGGGGATAGAGCAATGGGCCTGGAGTCAGGAAGACCAGAATTCAAATATAGTCTCAGACCTTGTTACCTGTGTGATCCTGGGCAAGTCACTTAACCTTCAGTTTTGTTAGCTTAAATCTCCTCACCTGTCAAATGAGCTGGAGAAGGAAATGGCAAACCACTCCAGTACCTTTGCCAAGAAAACCCTAAATGGGATCATCATGAAGAGTCAGACACAACTGAAAAATGACTAAACAACAAAATGGATGAATCCATCCATTTTGGGACTGTATTTTCCTCCCTTACTTATTTCTACCCTTTGGGGGGAGATACATAATCAATTTCTCTCCTCACTTACTTTTCCTAACCTCTCTGGCTTTGTAGCCCATGCTTTCTATTTTTATTTTTTCTTGTGCTCACCTAAGCCAGTGTATCTAAGACCATAGATTTAGGTCACAGCTTTAGAGCTGGAAGGGACCTTGGGAGTAACATTGTCCAGAAGCATCAAATTAGCAACAGGACAGGCCACAATCCTCTTGAGCACAGCCAGAACCAGATTAAAATGTAATTGGGGAATATTTAACAAAATAAATAATAATACAGTAAGACATAGATAATATTACATTGTAAAACTCAGTTAATATGTGACTGGCAGGGATCCTTATGTATGGACTGTATGTCGCCCCTGCTCTTTCTGGTCCTTTCAGATGAGGAAACTAAGGCCCAGAGAAATTTGATGACTTACCCAAGGTCATACAATAAATTAGTAGCTGAGCTGGGATTTGAACCTAGGTTCTTTCCCTTCAAATCCAACATCTTTCCATAGGCTGATAGGTGGTACAGTGAATAAAGTGCTGGGCCAGAGTCAAGAAGACCTGAGTTCAAAACCAGCCTCAGACATTACCCTGTACACGTAACTTAATCATTAACTGCTTCAGTTTCCTCAAGTGTAAAATGGGAACAATAATAGCACCTACCTCCAGAATTGCTGAGGATGAAACAAGATAATATAGATATAAATAAGGTAATATAAATAAAAAAGTAGCTGGCACACAGTAAGCAGCTATAACCTGTAGGAGGCAGGGCTGTCTCTGTATCTGGCCACTGGACCCAGATGGCTCCAGAGGAGAAGGTAAGGCTGGTAACCTTGCAGAACCCTTCCTCCCTTTAATCCAATTCACTTGCAAGTCACGGCATCACCTCCTTGATGTCATGGTCTTCTTCAACAATAGGACAAACAACAACAAAAACATTGAAGGCTCTTAACAAATGTTTGTTTCCTTCTTTCCTGAGATACTATCCAACTTAGTCATGTAAACGGGGATATACAAGGTGAGGAAACACAGCTGTGGGGATCACAGGACTTCCCAGGCAGGGTCAGGGAGTTAGGTTGGATGAGTTTTGTCAACCTATTTAAAGGCTTGGTTAAAGGAGACAAGCAAATAGTCATTTATTCCCATAAAGCTAGTGAAGTTGTACGTGGAGTTAGAAGTTAATTTCTAACTGATGAACAAGAAAATGAAAAGATTGAAATACATTTTAGAGCCAGCCCATTTCAGGGTAAAAATTTGTGATTACAAAGAATTGATGAGGTGCCAACCTGGGACATCTGTGTTTTCTTTATCATTAACATGCCATAACCTAATACATGCCTCACAAAATATTTGGATAAGAAAAGGTTATATTAGTCAAGACAGTATCTTAGGTTCAGAGTCTTATTCTTAGAAGAAAGAATGCTCTTAAGATTAGCCCTGTCTAGGGGAGGAGATATTCTCTGAGTATACTCAGAGAACAAAGAAGCTGTTGGGTCTCTTTGGCTCCTCCCACAAGGAGTATGTCCCAAGATAAGGGGAAATCCCACTTTTAGCCTTATCTAGTCTCTGGAGTTGCTGACACAGAAGGAGGCATTTTAAAGTAAGGCAAAGCAGTCTTCTTGATTAATTCAGACTTTGGTCAAAAATATGATATTTAATCATTATCAGTTTCTACTGTCCACTGCTTCCCTGGGAGACTTTAGGATGATCTAGATGCCCCTCAACACAGCTGTGGGGATTACAGGACTTCCCAGGCAGGGTTGGGGAGTTAGGTTGGATGAATTTCCACTGTCTATTGCTTCCTTGGGGGACCTTAGGAAGATCCACATGATATACCCCTTAAAACAGCAAACCCCTTCTCACTGAAAGAACTCAAAACCAGAGTGTGCAGAGGAAGGTGTTTATTAAGCTTCTAGCAAGGAAGCTGGCATGGTGCTCACTAGGAATGAAGAGGTATAAGTAGGGGGATTTCTATTGAAATCCTTTCTAGGTTCTCGTCCGAAAAGAATTACCGGACTCAGCTGTCCTTGGCAGAGTTACAAGAGTTTATTGTTACACTGAGGCAAGGGGTGGGTTAAGGAGACCTGCAAGCTGATAGGGATTTAAAATAGAGTTACCAAGTTAGTGTGACGCTCTTCAGCAGACAAGGGTATAGAAAGGCGACCTGCAAAGTTCTAGGGGCCAGAGGGGCAGTTTTTAAAGATACAAAACTGTCAGTCATAGGTTCATTCAGCTAATTAGGTGTACAAAGGTGGAGTTAGGGAGGGACTTGGGAGGAGCCAGGGAGTGACTAATACTTAAAGGAACACGTACCCTTCACATCAACTGTGCATGTGCCCCACCCATAATTCACTGGGAGAAATCCAAGGGGAGGGGGAGCAAAAGGTGTGGTTTTAGCCCTGAAACGTCATAAAGTCAACCAGTGGTAAGATTTGAGGTCAAATTCCTTTGAGAAGTACCTCATCCAGTTTGCAAATGGATGAGTCTTGTTTCAGCTGTCTACTAGAGCAAAAGGAGGTAGTGCCTTGTAAAGATTCTTGTTATCATAGCTACAGAGTTAATGGTTTCAGAGGAAATACCTCTAGGCTGGGGGCAGGGAAGGCACAGAGTTAATGCTTTGTGGCTGGGGGCAGGGGAGAGACAGAGTTAATGCTTTACAGCTGTGGGGGGAGGGAAGGGTGACTTTTCACAAACCGATATCACATACCTAGGGGCCAAACACAAATGAGATTTTTACAGATTGAAGTTACAACAATATTAGTTATAAGATCACCCCAGAATATTCAGAAGCACACAGGAACACACCCACACTGAAACAGAAGCAGGAGTGAGGTTCTACAGTTGTCCTTCCTGGTAGATTTAGGGTTAGTCAAATTCTTCATATTCCTCACTTTATTTCCCTCCATGCAGATTATATGCAGATTACATAAGTGGTAGTGAGGATACTTGTGACCTGGAGTGACCTTCAAGGTCCAGCTGTTTGCCACACCCCCACCTTTCTAGTTCCCTCTGGCCATTGTCATAGTTCCAGGAAGGCCATGGTCTTAGCAAAATAAGATAATTGAGCTTCCCCATAGCTATTGATTATCTTCAAATAACTTTTGTGGGAGTAAAACAAAATACCATTATATCCCCTCTTACACACAACTATGTCATAGAATTGGCTCGGGATTCAGAGTCCCTGAATACAATTCCTGTTTCTGTTATTTTCTACCTGTATAATTTTGGACAAGTCATTTATGTTTCCTAGTCCTCAGTTTTTTCATTGAAAAATCAATTTTCTCAAATGATGGGTAGCACCTCCTCATAGAGAGGTCATACATTTTCAGACATGGTCAATGTGGAAATGTGTTTTATTTGATTATGCATATTCATTTCAAGCCTTTGGTTTTTCTTTTTTCATTTCAGTTTAGAGAGAATGGAATAAGAGAGTGGGTTTAGGTATTAGGTTGTGTTCTCAAAGAGGACCATGACATCAGGAAGATGATGCCATGACTTACAAGTAAATTGGATTTAAGTGAGGGAGGCTGTGCAAGGTCACCAGCTTTACTTTCTCCTCTGGAGCCATCTAGGACCAGTAGCAAGATATAGATCAGGATGAGTAGAGATGGCCCAGGATGTAGTGGGAGACCTAGGCCTTTTTAAACTAAGGTCTTTCAGAGTTCTCATCTTGAGTAAGACAACACCCATTCATTGATTAAAGCTAGTTAAGAAATGAACCAAGGAATGGCCCCTTTTGTCTATTAAATAAAAATTCATCTTGGGAGGGGAAGACCCTCAGGGTTTCTGGCCAAAACAGAAACAATTACTGTTTACATTCACTGAGCCGTCAGGACCCATAATAACCACTAAATGGTTCTTGGGCTGGGATCTATTGTTGACCAGTATATAAAAACCAGACTGAATTGGGTTTAAGGCATGGTCTTCAGGAAAGAAATCTAGCCAGTAAACCCCAATATAAATTGCTAGATTTCAGTCATCAAAATCTACATTCCTTTGGGCAGAACACCCACAGGTAAGGGCATGATCCTCTATGTGAAACAAAGGAGAGGAAGGGAAGAGAAAGGGAAGGAAAGAAAAGAAGGAAGGAAGTGTGTGGGATAGAGACCACTACCAGATCTTTAAAATCAGAGTCTGAGTCAGAAAGCAGAAAGAGTCCTTTATTCTTTCTCATGATAAAGGGCACAGCCTTTGTTGCTGAAGGGGTATCAGCCAGGGAGTGCAAATTTCAGAAGCTCGAAGGCTTCTGTTACCTTAATCCTAACCTGGCCTACTCCCTGTCCGATCTCACCACTGATTGGTGAGGTGGGCTCACAATCTCAAACTGATTGGCTCAAAGCAATCTAAATCCTTTATTACCATAACTATCTGTGAATTAGTATCCTATCAGAGGACAGTGTTTTCCAGTCCCTCATTATGCACCAAATTTGGAGACAGCCAATGAGAGTTACAGTTGACAATCCTTTATTATCATAATTATTCATTTGACCCTTCTACTCAATCAGAAGGGAACATCCTTCAATCCCTTATGCATATCTACACACCAAATTTTTTTGGGAGGCAGACAACCAATGAGAAGAAGGCTAGTGTTATTTCCTTTAAATTTCATTACCTCATTCCAGGGCCTATGGAAACTTAACCCTTTACTGTCTCTCACAGAAGGAAGGAAGGATGGAAGGAAGGAAGGAAGGAAGGAAGGAACTGTGTGAGATGAAAGAGTTCAGAAGAGTTCTCTGAATCTGAGATCAGAAAAGGTCTTTATTCTTTCTTATGAGAAAGGACTCTGCCCCTGTTGCTCAAATGACGTCTGCCAGGGAGAAAGCAACAGGTAGAAGCAAGCCCATGGTTATATAACCTTCTAATGCAGAAACCCAACCCCCCAACTGGCCTTCACTCTCGTTGGTAGGGAGGCTGGCCCACAACCTAAGCTCAGGAATCTATCTTGGAGACAAAGGACACAGAAACATGTGGGTGTCCAATGCAAGACCAGGAAAGCAGTTTTATCCTTATTTGGCATATCTTGTGCTGAGGTGGCACTGGCGAGGGTCTCCATTGCTCTAAGTCCTAGATTCCAGTAAGGTCAGGTGACTTCTAAACTTAGACCTAGTAGATGCTGAAGCCACTCTAGATTTGATTTTTCAGAATGGGAAAATTTCACTGCAAATTATCCCTCACAAATCCCCCCTATTATTTTATACCTTTTGAAGTTTCCCCACTTTTCTTAATTCTAATTACCCTTGTCACATTGACAACATACAAGGGGACAGTCTCCTTTATCAGTGCAGATACAGAGATTCAAAAGAAAACAATAACAAACAATTGTCCTTTCAAAGTCCAAAAGTCTATTTTCACACTGCTATCCAGATTTGAGGAAGTCCTCTGGTTGCTTAGGGCTATCCATCTTCAGTCCTGCATCCCAACCTCTCTTTCTTCCACCTTCTTTCATTCATTTACCTACAAAAGGAACATTGGGACCAATTTAAATGACCACTCCAGAACCCTTATTATTCTTATAAAATTAAAATTGGAGTCTTAGTCAATTGTCATGATCACACATTAAAACCAGTTTCTTATATTTTACATTAATCCATTATTAATTCCTCTACCAGGAGGATGGGATTTCACTAAGGGATTTACATTAAGCTCACAATTAAAACAATTAAAACTTTTAGCGAGTAGTCCTAAAATTATCCTCCTTTTAACATTGACTAATTATAACAAAGTTGAGACAAGTGTGATACTAACTAAATAACAGAATAATATTCCCACAAACCCTTGACCTATTTGTCCTCATATTATTACAAAAAACTAAAGGACCCTGACTCATACAGGAATACCTATACTAAAACCTTAAGCCTAATAGCTTTTTCTTATAGTAACTTAAGATGTTCCAGAATCAAGTACTTAATAGATTTGTTGTTATTGTTTATTTCAAAACTTTTGATTATTAAAATTTGCCACCAAGAATAGGGACAAAACTGTAATGATGGAACCATATTTCTCAAACTTCAGAATGTCAGTTTCAGGCAAAATGTATAACAAGCTGCAATCTCCATTGAGCCAAGCTTAAAGTCTGCCAGGTGCTTGCCGGTAAGTCGAGTCAGAAGAAGCCTACCTCAGTTCATGTGGAACAATTGTTCCCCCAACCTTCATACCTGTATCTTACAGGGTCTGGCAGCATGGGTTGGTGGCTTGGGTAGCTTGGGCAGACTTTTTTAATACTCATATCTGGAGTTGAACTCAAAGAAACAGTCATTTAACAGTCCCATCAAATCTTAAATAACAAGCGCCAACAATCAGCTTAAGATATGATTATAATCTCACATTGGTTAAGGAACATCTTTGAAATGAGCCTCAAATAACCTATATTCATTTCTATATTTATTCTTGTTCGTAAAAATAAAATCTCCCATCAGGATTATAAATTATTGCTCTAATAGACGTACGTCTACTTCCAAACTTCTCTGTCTTCTTATAATTATGCTTAATCTGAGTTCATACTAAAATTTCTTTTCTCTCAACTAAAAATATCTCTAGTTTAATCCCAACAATTAATTCAGTCGATTGTATTGATACCCAATTGCTCTTTCATCACTTTGAAATACACTGGGACCCCATTTCACTCATATACACAGATATACCTTCTCTACAGTAACTTTAAAATCCCAACCTCAGTCCATGGGATAATGATTCAATATTGCATTTGTATCCTTATTGCCTTTCCTTCTCAAATTTGATTGAGCTATTAATTATAAAATCAAGTTACAAATCTTTCTGTCTTCCTAAACACTTCCTCACACTCTTCTCAACATACTTAAACCCTTTAAAACTATTACAAAGATATCCAGACCACTAATTAGAGACAGGAGGGGCTTGCATAGATCCACATTTGTCCCCAAACTTTCTTATCTGCCTTCCATATTTCTAATCAAACCTTTATTTATCCTCCCAAATCTCTCAAATCCATTATTTAGATTATTCAGTGTTCCTTTACATTTTTAACCATAAAACAAGATAGCTCATAAGTTATTATTCTTTTACTAACAAAACTGTTCTGCTTAGACAAAGCAAAGAGGTTAACGGCTAAACCCCACAAGCTGATGGATTTATGTCCTTGCAAGTTTGTTTATTCTTCCCTAATTATACTCGGTCTAGAAGAGTGAGATACTTCAGGAATCTGAATCTTTTACTTGTACATTCAATTACAAATGTTAACTTTTGCCTATGCCATGCAATAACCACAAATTCAGATTAAAACAGCAAGATGTTTTCTGCAAAACATCCTTTCTAAAATTATTTCCTTTGTTTAAAAATAGTTTGAATTTATCCTGGTGTTAAGAGGAATAATCACTAAACCTTTATGAAAGACTTGTATTATGCTTAACTTTCATTTATTACCAAACTCTGCCATAAAGATGAAAAGCAGAGACATCCACATGCAGTATGGTTCCAAAACCCTTTTACCGTAACATCAATTTACTCTCATTGAATTGCAATATACCACAAAGATTTACCAGGACTCATATGCATAATGAATTCCTGTTCTAAATTCCAAATTTGTACTAAAGACCAATTACTAGAATTCAATTTTATTGACTTTAAAAGCCAGTTTGGAGACTGACTTCTCAATAAGACTTCTTCAGAGGCTGAAGAAGTAACTCCTGATCCTCCCCCCTCCTTCCTGGTAGAGAGTGGTGAAGCTCCCTTCTTAATCTGATCTATGATAAATCTAATGACTCTTTAGGCAATCTGCTTGAAATTCCCAAATCTCAGGGTCCCTTCTAGAAACTTCAGAAAATTCAGAGTAAGTTTGATTATTACAAAATCTATACATAATTGATATAATGACCAGAAATTTTACAAAGTCTTTGTATAATTACTAACATTCCCTTCACAAACTTTAAACTTGTTCTTGTATAAAAGCCAATTGTTAGAGATTCTTTTTAATATTTTGTACATAGGGGGCGGAGCCAAGATGGCGGTGTAGCAGCAGCAACATATCGCAGCTCTCACATAGCCACCCCAAAATACCCATAAAACAGGACTCTAAACCAATCCCAGAACTCCAAAACGCACACAAAGATACTTCCCACTAAAGTCAGCTCAGCTACGAGGAACCATATCAGCACTGCGAACTGAAACCAGCCTGCCCTGAAGCCGCAGCTGTGCCCCGGGGGCGGCTGGACGGGAGGAGCTGAGGAGCCTCTCAGGTGAGCGGATTAGCAGCAGCTGTGAGTGGGAATTGCAAAAGGGGGAGATAAGCAGTCCCTCAAAAATCCCCCTCCAGAGCAGAAAAGCGAAAGGCAGAGGTTTTGCACCCGCCTCCACGTTGTAGCTTC
>JAQQSU010005112.1:0-13893 GCA_028627135.1 Pseudochirops cupreus | reverse complement strand
ATGTGATTGACACCATTGGAAGGCATCACTGCACTTATAAGATCACAGATTCATGGAGGTCAGGATAGCTAACAGGTGGTAGGCCACCGAGGTAGTGAGAGGACTCCAGCTATGATGTGGTATTGGGGGAGGAAGCTAGATGAAAAAACACACTAGACAGGCTGTGTTTATTTCTTTTGATAGGTTCTCATAAATCAGTTTTTCTGGCCTTTTTCTGGTCCTTTGTCATAAGATCATATATTTGGAGAGTTGGAGATGTTAGGAATCATCTAGGCCAATGCCTATCCAATGTACGGTCTCCACTTAGATGAAAGGAGTATAAACAAGCCTACTAGTAGAGACTTATTAGTAGTAATAATAGTAACAGTCATAATATCTGACTCAAGAAGTAAAGATTTGCAAAGCACTTTCATTTTTACATCTTTAAAATTGTTTAATATGCACCATATCTTCCTTTTCACTGTAATCACTTGTTTTATATTATCTGGCATTGAGTTCACAAATTTTTTGACACAAATTCTTTAATTATTCATCCTGAAACCACATATCACATTGGCTATTAAATGTGCCTTTTCCCACCCCAAGTTGAACTTTGATTATAATGTAGATTTTCTTTTTTTTAAAAGAAACTGTTGGTAGACAGTGGTAGAGAATTGGATAGTGGGGAGGGGGATGGTGGAAATACTGTTAGTAACCAAAGCGAAGAGGACAGTGGTGATAAGGGTCACATCACAGAGGACAGTACTACAGTGGGAAGGGAGGGTGACTTCCGCAGTTAGAAGACAGCCCAACTGCTTTTGAATTTGTTCTGGAAAAGGGTGAAATGATGCAGTTTTCCCATAGAGAGACCTAACTGCACTGCTGGAAGAGTTGGGGAGGGCAGGAAAGCAGGTTTGAGTGAGGGGGACAAAGGGTCTGTGGGGATAGGGAGCCAGGTCCTTCTGCTGGACATAGGGTGGTGGAAAACCATAAAGCACTGGGACAGCTGTCTCCTCGGGGCATAGAATCTTTGGAACATACCAGGAAAGAAAAATGCTGTCCTGGGGAGGAGGTTTAACCCCCCGAGGTGGTGGTACCCAATGACTCCTTGCTAGTTCCAGTTTTGAGTCAGTTGTCTTCTGGCAGCGCTTTTAAAGCAAGCATCTGATTGGTTAGTTGATCGATAGTAGGGAGGGAAGGATTTGAAAGGTGGGAGGAGACCAGAGAAATTCTAGTCACTAAGCAGGAAGGGCATGTGTGTTTCATTGAGAGTGTGGTATCATGGGGCTTTGAGTAGCAGGGGGTACCCACAAAGTTACAGGTTACTTGGTAAACTGAAAAGGAAAAATATAAATGCCCACAAAGGAGTCTCAGAACCAGCCAATGCTGACCAGATTGTTAAAAGTAATTGATAACAGATTCATCTGAGTTGCAAGCATAAAATAATGTACATGTTTATATGTAACACTTCAGACTTTTCTTGAATTAAATTTGTTATTGTTACCTTTTGTGTTTATATCACTTTCATTTCTGAACGTATTCCTTCCTCTCCCCTACACAACAAGCATGTGGTGTGGCTAGGGAAGTGAAGTTGGAGTCAGGAAGACCAAGATTCAAATCCTGCCTCTGATACTTATTATATGACCCTGAGCAAGTCACTTAACTTCTCTGGGCCTTAGTTTCTTGTGTGTAAAATAAGGGGATTCTATCTGATGGCCTCTAAGGTACCACCAAGCTCTAAATCAGGAGACTCTATGATAAGTCGTCCCTTGTAACAAAGAACTTAAAAATGAAGAGTAAGAAAAGTTCAGCAAAACAAACCAACATTACCAGCTGAGAGAAGATAAAATTGTATCTATTTGCTAATCGTGTTATAGTATCATATTAATATCATCAGATATTATCTGAGAATCATCAAAGAAACTAATTGATACAATTAATCATATAATAGGGAATTTGGATTAACCAATAAGAGAGAGTCTGGTTCTTATAAAGCTGTGTAGAATGCTCTGCTGATACAATCCCTATGTGGACTTCAGAGTATGTGCAGTTATTATTTCCAGTATTTCTAATGCATAACACATTAAGAAGAAGAGCCTTTTGATTGAGTGTTAACACTTCTAAAAGGCACTACTTGGATGATTTGGCCCCTCTTTCTTGCTTGACTGTATTTGAGTTAGGAAAGAAGGATTACTGTAAGGAGGAAGGAGAGGGGAGGGGAGGGAGGAAGAGGGAGGGAGCACAAGTTGCAATGCATCACCACAAATACATGGTTTCTTTTATATCTGGTTTTCCTTTTCTGGGTGAAGTGGTGTTAGACACAACAGACTAGACTGAGAGCTTGAGAACTTCAGAAAGTGGGGAAAGTTTTTAGCAGGCACAGATCTCGGAGTTGTGTCCATGATGGATTTTATGGACAACTGAGTCTGGTGAGGAAAAAAAACTTGAAGTGACTTGCTTGCTGCAGAAGAGAAGTGGATGTGCACTTGGTGGCATGATTGCTATGTAGAAATGCTTTAAGTTTGAGCTCATTCTTCCTAGGGACCAAGATGGCATAGGGGAGAGTATGCCCTTGTATGCTGAAGGAGGAAATTATTGTACTTCTGTTCTTGCTGTAGCTTCTCAGTAAATATCCCACTGAGAAAAGCTAATTGATTTTAATTGGTTAAATGATGCTGGGTATTAATTACTGAAGGATTTCAATGATAAGAGGGATACTAACCGTAATTATTGAGTCATATTGGGGAGAACACACTGGAATGGGGGCTTGAGCTGATAGCAATAGAAAGATACAATCAAACCCATAACTCATTAGTGTGAATAGGAGTTGGGATAAAGATTCCCAGAATTTATAAGAGCTACGATAGCTTTAGGAAAGTAGTAGGATATAAAATTAATCCAAAATAATAATAAAAAAACATTTTTACATAGCACTAAAAAAATCCTGGAGAAATAAGAGAAAAGAAGTCCCATTCAAAATGACCAGGAAATGCATAAAACATCTGGGAGTCTGTCTACAAAGGCATACTCAAACTTTATGTAAATATTATTATAGAATGCTCACTAAATGAATGAATAATGCCACCTAATTGGGCTGCACTATATTTTTAAAAATGATGATGCCATTTGAATTAATTTACAGATTAATACTCTACCCATCCAGCGTTTGAGGGAATACTTTTTAGAGTTTGAAAAAATAATAAAATTTCATTTGGAGCAATAAAATGCCTAGAAATTCAGTGTAAATAGTAAAGAGAGAAGAAAGGAAGAGGGCACAACATTTCTAGACCTCACATCATGCTACAAAAGAGTAATTATCTAAACCATTTGTCATTGGTTAAAAAATAGAAAAATAGTTTGGTAGAATAAACTAGATTAAATAAGACTCAGAAACAATTCAACTCAACAATTCAGTGTTTCATAAACTCAAGAACATAAACTGCTTAGAGGAAAAGCTTTCTATTTGACAAAAACTGCTGAGAAAACTAGAGAACAGTCTGGTAAAAATTAAGTTTAGATGATCATTTTACAAAACATAAAGCAAATTAGTTTGATATGTGACCTGAACTAAGATAAGACAAAACCCCTCAAAATTAATGTGATTGAGATAAGACCCCAAAACTCTTTGTATCAAATATCTCTGATAAGTTTGTTATTCAAGATGTAAAGGGCATTAAAACATATATAATATCAAGATCCATTATCTAATGGAAAAGTAGACAAAAATATGAACAAATAATTCTGAAAAGAAAAAAGGAAATTTCAGCAACATATGTAAGATTGTTTCAAATAATTTTTAATGATAAAAATACCATAAAAATAACTGATATTTTACCTAATATTCAGCAAATTGACAAAGATGATGAAAGCTAGAAACAGTGTTAGAGGGGCTGCTGAAATAAAGGCACTCTAATACATTGTTGGTGAAATTGTGAATTGATCCCTTTTAGAAATTAATTTGGAGTTGGGCTAAACATTTTTACTAAAATATCCATTTCCTTTGATTCAGACATCCCATTGTTAGGCACAAACCTCAAGGAATTTAGACAGAAATATCCTATGTATAACAAAAAATCCTATGTATACCAGCATTCTTTGTAGTAGCAAAGAACTGGAAACAAAGTAGATGCCCATATATTGGGAATGGGCAAACAAATTATGGTATTTAAGGCTAATCATATAATACTGTATTTGAAGAAACAGTGAATGAGAAGAATTCTGAGAAACATGGAAAGAAATAAATTCTTGCAAACTAAAGGATGCAGCTAGATGGTGCAGTGAATAGTGCCTGGGGCCTGAAGCCAGGAAGACCCGAGTTCAAATGTTGCCTCAGACACTTACTGGATGTGTGACTCTGGGCAAGTCACTTAACCCTGTCTGCCTCAGTTTCTCATCTGTAAAATGAGCTGGAGAAGAAAATGGCAAACTACTCCAGTATCTTTACCAGGAAAATCCCAAATGGGGTCAGGAAGACTTGAACATGACTGAACCGACTGAACAACAAAAACTAAGCAGAACCAAGAGCACAACATACACAATGACTACAATAATGTGGATGGGAAGAAAAAAATGAAGCTAATTATGATATTTAATTATGATGTCCAAGCTCCAAGGGAAGAAATTATGAAATTCACTTCTATCCCTTCTTTGCAGAGAGGAGATATGGAACATCAGGTATAGTTTCAATTTTTCAGAGTACTTAAAGATAAATGATTTTATTCGATAACCTCACGATAAGCTTGTGAAAAAAGAGACCCTTAGAAGTGAAATGACTTACACAAAGTCACACAGGTCCTTTCTCACAAGGCTAGGACTGGCACCCTTGTCTCCTGCTTCCCTGGCCTAGGGCCTTCTACCCTGGGACAGGGAATCCTTCCCAATAGACCAGGAGTTTTTAACCTGGAGTTCATGAACTGGTTTAATATTTTGATAATAGAATTTCAATATAATAGGTTTCTTTTGTAATTGTTTGTATTTTATGCCTTTAAAAACATTTTTAGAGGTCCCTAGGATTCACTAGATTACCAAAGAGGCCCATGACAAAAGGTTAAGAAACATTAGATACACTTAGAGAAAACCAATACACACAGTCCTCTGGGCTTGAGGTGCCCACTGAAGCATGTAAGTGTTGGAAGCAAACTTTCACGTTGTGTATTGGTGCAGTGGCCATCCAGGGCTTCAGTCTTGGATTTTTAATTGCTCTGTGACCTAGGGCAAGTGACTTTGTCTTTCAACAACTCAGATTCTTCTATTGTCAAGTGGAGAACCGAATAGGGTTATTTTGAGGAAAGTGATTTGTAAACCCGTAAAAGTGGTTTATATTATTCTGGTTTTAGGGGGAAGAACAAAGACTGGAATCTCAAGCTTTGGGGGAGTCAGGGTGGTTTCAAAAGACCTGAGTTAGAATCCTTACTCAGCCATATGATAGCTGTGCGACCTTAGAGACAAGTGAGTGCCTTCTCTGGGCCTCAGTTTCCTCATTTGTAAAATGAGGGAGATCTAAGTTCTTTAAGTTCCCTCCTAACTCTAAACCCTATGATTCTAATAGTTCCAGTCTATTGTTTTCCTTCTTTTTTCTTTTTCTTTTTGGAGGGGGGAAAGTAGGGCATTTGGGGTTGTCAGTCTATTGTTTTCTCATGGAATTCATCTCACTTTTCTGAGGAAGCCAACAACATTGGACTGCTTCTCCACGATTTATAATGTAAGTACACTAACTATTTGGAAGTCTAAAAAGGGCTCATATGGTGGTTCTTCTCTCACAACTCATAGTCACAATTCACTATCTTTTAGGGAATATTTTCCAGATTGCAAAGGGGAAAATCAAACTGATGAGCTACATTTTGCTGTTATTGCTGTATTGAGCTGCAAGAAAGAAGGCAGATTCCAGGTGGACATTTGGAAAATCCAAGTGTGAAAGAACAATGTGAAATCTCAATTCTCCAAAATGGTTTTGGGAGGTGAATGCAGACTCTTGGGCCCCTGTGGGGCTTGGTTCCTAAGGAAACTAATCCTCACTCTGCTCAGTGTTATGCATCACTGGTGTTGAAGAGCTTCGACTTGAAGGCTCTGTAAACAGCCCCCTGAGCAGGCTGGATCGGAAAGTCACTCTCTTCCCAATAGGAAGTGAAATGTATTAATGTCACATCCACTCAACTGAGCATGCTCACTCAGTGAGCAGGGGAAGGAGCTAATGGGCAGTCTCTTTATCTAAACGTAAGGCAACCCTGGTATGATGTTTCTGTGCAAAAGTAAGAAGCACAGAGGCAGTTTATGAAGGGCAAATTTTGTAATAAGGCCATTGGAAACTGAGGCTGGATTTATACAAGCAAACTGTCTATATAATTAAAACCGGTATTTTGACTTATTATTTCTATCAACATTAATACGAAAAACAGCACGGTGTAGATAGCAGTCTTCCCCAAGACTCAGATTTTTCACTTGTCAAATGTAGTACTTAACAGATTTATTTTGAAGAATGTTATTTGTCTTCTTCTAGAGTCTGGAAGGCTTGGGTTCAAGACTTGCCTCTGACTGGCTGTGTAACCCTGTGTAATCCTGGGTAAATCACTTGTCCTCTCAGTGCCCCCAGGCAACTCTCCAAGACTGTTAGTTGCAAAATGGGGATCTGCATTGGTAAAAGGAGTTTTCTTACCAGGAGTTCCCTAAATCAATGAAATCACAGGTCTGCATCCTGTAAAAAATATTACTAATAATACTTCCTTACATTAATAGGTGTCTTAAGTCTCATAAAGAAAGTTCTTCACAAAAGCTATAAGAGCGAATAAAAAATTTCAGTCCCATAGTATTTGACCTATGAAGCTCATCCCTCAGAACAACCTCATGAGGTTAAATATCGTCCACGTTTCACATGACAGCTGGGTGTGTGTGTTTGTGTGTGTATGTTGTGGTGCATGGGATAGTGCAGTGGTTCTCAAAGTCAGGTTTGAAGACCACTGGGAGTCTCTAAGACCCTTTCAGGGGGTCCTCAAGGTAAAAACTATTTTCATAATAATACTAAGGTATTTTACTTTAATACTGTCTGTATTGATAGAGATAACCTATATTAAAAAGAAAAAAAACTTTTTGGAGAGATCCTCAATTTTTATGAGTGTGAAGAGGTCTTGAGATCAAAAAGCTTGAGAATCCTTGGTGTAGCAGATCAAGGGAGCTGACCATGAGTCAAGCCAGGGCAAAGTTTATGTCCTCCCTCAGACACATATATTGAGCATGGACAAGTCATACTGTCTCAATGCCTCAGATAACTCTCTAAGATTCTAGGTTGCATAATAGTTACTGATCTGCATTGGAAGAGGGACCTTCTCCAAACCATGGTTTCCTATATCAAAGAAATCACAGATTCATTCTCTCTCTCTGTCTTTGTCTCTCTGTCTCTTTCTTTTTCTCTCTCTTTCTCTCTCCCCCCTCCATCTCTCCCTCTCTGTCTCTCTCTATCTCTCTGTCTCCCTCCCTTTCTCTCTCTCAATTTGTACATGTATATATGCATAGACGAGTTATGCCATTGGTGTAGGGAACCCCAAATGAGGAACTCTCTCTCTGCCAATGTAGATCAGTATCTTCTCTGTAACACATAGGTCATGAGTGGACTGGGAGGTTAAGTGATTGGTGCACTATCACCCAGTCAATATGAGTCAAGAAGCAAGACTTGAACTCAAATCATCCTGATTCTACTGCCAGCTCTCTCTGCTACACCATGCTCCCCCCACTTAATTTTTAATCATAGTTTGTCAGCTGTCTCAGTTTTTGTTTGATTCTTACATTTTATTAAATAAGCAGAACTCAAGGACTATCATTCTATAATCATAACTCCCCCAGCCCTTCTCCCTTACAGACTTGCTTCTCTCATCCATTTTTGCTCTTGGAGACAGTTAATCAAAGGTTGGGCATGATAGGGGTGGTGGGTGGCAGTCAGTAGTCTAGATTAGGGGAATTATAGAATCCCTTAGAGTGGAGAAGTGTCAGATGAGATTAGAAAATTAGTGGTGCTGGATCATGGAGTTTCATGAACATCAAGTGAATGAGTTTGGACACCAGTGTTAGGAACAGGGAGCCATTGAAGGGGCCTGAGAAGACTGAATGATATGGGGTAGCTAGGTGGTGCAGTGAATAGGGTACTGAACCTGGAGTCAGGAGGACCTAAGTTCAAATCCCCCTCTGACACATACTAGCTGTGTGACCTTGGACAAGTCACTTAACCCCAATTGCTTTGTCTTCCCCCCTCCAAAAAAAAAAAAGATGAATGACATGATCAGATCTATGCATCTGGAAGTTATCTGGTAGATTCGTTGAAAGAAGAATTGGAGAGGGGAGAGAGTAGAAGGAGGGAGTGGGCTGTTGAAACAATTCAGTCAAATGGTGATAAGGACAGAGTGGATAGAGATCTAGGATTGATGTTAGGAAGCTCTGAATTAAAATTCCCTCTCTTACACTTCTGAGTATAACAGGGCTGATGAATGGAACCTCTGATTTAGTGGACCGTGCACACCCTCCTCAGCTTCCTCCCTTCCAACAGAGCATGTACACTTTGGCTGTGTGGGGAAGGCCATATCCTCCAGTAGATCCCATAAGTTTGTCCAATCACCCTTGTTACACTACATGCTACACTGTGATTAACAAGTAACATATTTTTTCTATGTGCTTCAAATAACTTTCTAAGAAAAAACTCCTCATCCCAGAGTTAGTTGTTTGTGACCTCTATGTGTACAGGAAGCTCCTTTCCCTGTAGTCATTGACAAAGTCACAGATGCTTCAAACATTATTGCTTATGGGAGGTATGAACGAGAAAAGAGTAAAAACTACCAAGAGTTGATGCTGACGGTCAGAAAATCTTTCAAACTAACCTAAAAAGGATTGAGTGGGATTCTACTTTGTTGGTTTCCGAGCTGTAGCAGGGACTACACGGCTAGGTACAGAGGCGTGTAGCAACGGACTCACTTGGGGATAAAGGCAGAGTTATGGCCGAAGTGCTGGGGTTGGGGCCAGAGGCCTGTGTCTTCATTCCAGGGCCAGTTGTGCTACTCTGGAGCTAGCCTCTCTAATGCTGATCCTCTTCTCGGCTGGGGCCCTGGGCTGGGTGAACCAGAGGGTCAGGCACAGTTACTCTGGTTTGGGGAAAGGATAGGGGAAAACAGCAGGAGAATTTTCCGTTCAAAAATTAGAATGTATGTGTCTTGAAGATGTTCTTTGATGGTGGTGAAGCAGGGCAAAGGATATTTAAGTAAGGCTAGCATAAGGTAAACGGTAGGGGGTCGGGGGTGGGAGAAGAGGCGGAGACAAGGAGATTCCATCTCCTTTCCTTTCCCATTGGGAGCTAAGTGGGAAGAAATTCCAGAGGAGCGGGAGACCAAAGGGTTAATACAAGGAGTAGGAGAGACGGAATGGGGGGGGGGGGGGGAGAGAAACTCAAACTAAACTAAAAGAAGGCTGTTGGCTCCTCCTCTTCTTCACAGTGTCAGCACGCATCTCCCTCTCAACCGCCCCCCTCTCTCGTTCCCTCCCTCTCCTCGGGTTTACAAGATCTAATGAGCTCCCCTGGGAGCTAGAGAAAAGATCCCGGCTTCGGAGCGCACGGAGGGCTCCAGTCTGCGGCATTAGGCAGTCTTGGGAGCTGGAGCAAGGATCAGGCTGCGGCGAAGCCCATCCTGGACGGGGCGTGAGCTGAACTGAGGCCTGGGGAGTGGGAGAGTGGCTGTGGACGCCCGAGGGAGCAACCGCCCAGGGTCCAAGAAGCTCCCGTTGGAAAGCGAAGTTAGGCGCCAACTAGACTACTGAGATCGGGGGAGAGAGAGTGGGAGCCGGGCCGAGCGGCCGCGAAGATGGCTGTACAGGCGGCTATCCTAAGTCCCCATCACTTCATCCCTTTTTGCTTCCCCGGGTCTCCCGGAACGCTAGGGATGGACTTTGGAGACCTGGACAAGGGCTGTTGCTACGAGGAGGACGAAGCCGGGGGCACGGGGGTCGCCCTGCTGGGTGAAGCTGTGGCCGCCGAGGGAGCCGGCGGAGGGGGAGGTGGCGGAGACTTCAGGGAGGCTACGCGGGACCTGCTCAGCTTCATTGACTCGGCGTCCAGCAACATCAAGCTGGCACTGGACAAGCCCGTCAAGTCCAAGCGGAAGGTGAACCACCGCAAATATCTCCAGAAGCAGATCAAGCGCTGCACTGGGATGATGAACTCCTCTTCGGCCTCTGCCTCGGGCCCTGCACCTTCCGTCTCTCCGTCCCCTGGCCCCGCTGCAGCTGTCCCGGCTGGTGCTCCCGAGGCGCCCCCGAAGCGACTGCCTGCTGCCTCCCCCGCAGCTCCAGGTTCCCAGGGCAAAGCGCCACCGAGGCGAGAGGGCTCCCAAGCGGCCGCCAGTCTGCAGAGCAAGAGCCTGGCTGCTCTCTTCGATTCTTTGCACCAGGTTCGGGCAAACGGTGGTGAGAAAGGAGGAGCCGGAACCTTGGCTACGGCGGCTGGAGGAGGAGGTGGAGGTGGCGGCGTGGGAGCCGAAGGAGGAGGTCCAGCTGTGGTCGCTGCTGGGGCCGGTGGGGGCAAGAAAGTCCCTCTGCGAAATCGCAATCTGCCCCCGTCCTTCTTCACTGAACCATCTAGGGCAGGTGGATGCGTCCCGTCGGGGGGTGGTGTAACCCTTCGTGAGCTGGAGAAAGGCAGCGAGGCGGTAGAGTTTTTCGAGCTGTTGAGTCCCGATTACTGTGCGGGTGGAGAGGTTGGGGGGTTACTGCCCTCCGAGCCTCTCGACTTGTTCCCAGCGGCCGTGCGGGCCCCTCAGGAGCTGGAACATATCCTGTACGATCCGCACCCCGCCGTGGTGGCAGGCTTGCTATACTCAGAGCCTTGGAGCACCCCGTGCCCTCCAGCCAAGAAGCCTGCCCCTGCTTCCAACCGCGGGGGAGGCAGCTTGCCCTTGAACGAAACTTTGCGCCCCTTGTACCCCGGCGCCTCAGACTCCGCTGCTTCCAGTCTGGGCTCCCCTGGGGGAGAGGACACCGCGGGCCACCTGACGCCTTTCGCCCAGTTCTTCCCAGACTGTGCCCTGCCAACCCCACCTCCTCCCCACCAGATGCCTTACGATTATGGGGTGGGGTACAGCCGGGTCGCTTATTCTGGACTTTAGACACCGAACTCTGGGGAGAGGGGACATCCTTGAGGGAGGAATCATGTAGCATGAACTCCCTTGTTTGTATTCGTAACTCGACCGTGAGCGAAAAGGCGCGTCTCTCTCTTCTAAGCTAAAAGATCGATTAAAAAGTAGACGTCACAATGAAACCGACTTTTTTTTTTTTGGGAGGGGGTGGGTGGGTGGCAGAAACTTTGGAAAAGAAATGTGAAAAGTGTGATGATCATTCACACCCCATTCCAAAGGGAAAAAATAGCATAAAAAATAAGTTGGATGTTTCTCGTAAAACAAATTCCAAGTGCTTACAGTTAGAGTTTGTAGACAGAGAGGGAGAGGGCCTTAAATTTCTACCTACACCTCCAGGTTTTCCAAGATCCAGGGTCAGTTCGGTTATATTTAATACTCTTTTCCTTCCCCAATTTAGTGCTCTGGTGTATGTATGTGTGTGGTGTTGGTTTTTACCTCGAGTGGGTTATGAATTTCAACATATTAGGGCAATAATAAAAAGAAATATTTTATTTGAGTGTTTTCCTAGATGGTAGTTTTACATATTATTCCTAGTACAGATGAGAGCAGATGTTTTACTAGATAAAGAAAGTTCCATGCTCACAGAGTTTCTTCTGCTTTGGGTCTCATTGTTTCCTGCCACTGTATTTTATCTATTATCGGATTCTCTTTTTTCCCCCTTCTCTCTTTCTCTCACTCTTCCTTCTGTCTCACCTGTAGTAGTTTCTATTTTCACTCCTTTATTTCTCTTGCCCTTCCTTCCTTCTTTCTTTCCTTCTTTCCTTCCTTCCTTCCTTCCTTCCTTCCTTCCTTCCTCCTTTTCCTCCATTCCCCCTTTCTATTCCCTATTTTTTGTAATGGAAGCCATTTCTTTAATGCTATAACCTTTCCTTATATATTTCTGCCGGTTCCTCCCTCCTCCCGTCCTATCCTGCTTTCTCTGTGGATTCTTTTCTGTGACTACTATTTCCCTTGTTAATTTGCTCTTCTTTTATACTCCTTTTCTTTCTTCTGTATCTTCTTCCTAGTTCTGCTTTGGGCTCAGACCTCCTTTGGGAAGTTCTCTGAACCACATCCACCCAAACTCCAGCACTGGGAGGTGGTGGTAGATGGTCTTGTGTTTAGCTACAAAAAGGTGACTCCATCTTGATACTGAAGCTTTAGTAGTTGGAAGAATGAGTAGTTCCTAGTTTCAAGAAGAGGCTAGAGTACAGATTCCTGCCTTCTGATGGAAGATTTGGGGAGTGTTATTTGCCATGGAAGTATTATGCTGGGCAGTGTTCAGTTTTCTCGAACTGGGCACCAGCAGGGCTTTTTGGCTGGCAGAAGGGCAGAGTTATGGTTTCAGAGTTAGCATTAGAACAATAGTGGTGCCTAGTTGGCTGCCTGGTGAGCGTGGTGGTTCCCAGAGGCAACTACTCTGTGATGGTGGCCTAAAAGACAAAAGGTCATTAAGTAAATTAATATAGATGTTTCCTGCCTGATATGTTATATGACATGCAAACAGGGACTGTCTTTAAAGGTGGGCTAGACCAATGGTAACGGAATCCAGATGAGATGAAGTTAAAGCAGTTTGTTGAAGTGGCAAGTCCAAAAATTCTCCATTGGGATTTGCATTGATTAAAATTATGGGAATATTTTTTTGGGAAAGGCCATGTTAAATCAAGTCAACAAGTATTTGTTAAGCATCTACTATATGCCAGGAACTGTGCTAAGTGCTGGGGAATACAAAGAAAGGCAACCCCCTCCAACCTCCCCTAAACTGTCCCTGTTCTCTCTCAATTCACAGTTTAATTGGGTAGACAACATGCGAACATCTGTGTAGGAACAAACTCCATACAAGATAAATGGTAGATAGTCAGTAAAGGAAACCCACTAACAATTAGCCAGTGGAAATGCAGTCAGGATGGAGTGGCTTGTGTGAGGACCATCAAGGAGGCCAGTATCACTGGATCCCAGTGTATGTGACATGTAAGAAAACTAGAAAGGTAGGAGGGAGCCAGCTTATGAAGGGCTTTAAAAGCTAAACAGAGGATTTTACATTTGATCCTGGAGGTAATAGAGAGCCACTGGAATTTTTTGAATGGGAGTGAGGTGACATTGGTCATATCTGTTCTTTAGACCTAGATCTAATTTAATGACTGAGTGGAGGATGGAGTAGAGTGGGGAGAAACTTGAGGCAGGTGACCACTTCAAAGGTCACTGCAATAGTCCAGGTGTGAGAGGATGAGGGACTGCATTGGGATGATGGAAACAAACTGGGCACGTAGAATTAAAAGAAACAGCAAAAGTAATTTTAAATTCTATTCTCAAATTCCATTCTTCTGAAACGGGACTATGCATGTTCAGAACGCTTGCTGCAGTGAATTCCTTAATCAGAGGAACATAGATATTCCCTCTGTAGTACTGTATAGCAGTCCATTCAAGCAAAGTGATTTCCATTGGATTTCTTTCAGGAAGATCTTGGAAAGCTGAGGGGATGCAGGTGGATTCCATGATATTATTCTTTTTTTTTTTAAATTTTATTATAGTTTGCATCATTCATTTCCACAAGATTTTGAGTTTCATATTTTCTCCCCGTCTTTCCCCCACCCACCGCCCCAAAAACAGCCATCCCAGTGTGTCTCCCCTCCCCCAGCCTATTCTTTCCTATGTCACTTTTTGGTAGGGCAGGATGGATCTCCCAACTGCATTGCCTGTGTATCTCAAGTTCCAGTTGGATGTAGTCAATAATAATAATAATAATTGCATATATATATATATATATATATAT
>JAQQSU010005110.1:0-13894 GCA_028627135.1 Pseudochirops cupreus | reverse complement strand
ACAGATTTTACCCAAATCAGGATTAGCAGCTCAAGGAATACAAGTATTGGCTGGAGTAATGGATTCTAATTATCAAGGAGAAATTGTTGTGACATTCCATAATTTAGGTGAAGGGCTCATACAGATTTGTAAAAATGATAGGATAGTTCAAGTGATTATCATTCTTTGCAAAACAATACCACTTGTAAAAACTGACCCTCCTTGCAAAATAACTATCAGGGGAACTGAAGGATTTGGTTCTACTGATAGAATAAAATTGGGAGCTAAAGCATGGGTAAAACAGAAGCCAGATGATGTTCGAAAGGCTGCAGAGATTACAGGACATGGGAAGGATAACACTGTAACTATTGTTTATTCAGGAGAAGATGATTACAAAATTGTACCCTTAACTCATAAGGTTGGAGGCTACAATAGTGGGCTCATAGAACCCAGTGGCATGGCTGATCCTATATCTACCTTGTTTCTGGTTATTGTCTCCTTGTTTCTTCTTGGCTTTTTGTCTGTTCACCTTGTTTGCTAGATTTATTTCCGCAGGCTTGGCACCCTCCACCTGTAGATGCCTGATAGCTTAAGCTGGATGTCACCCTGTGTCCACAACTGTGATATATCAACCCTGGACCTGGCATCAAGCACATTCCAAATGCTGGCTAAAGAACTGACCTCTCAAATGGGACACCTTGGGACAGGGACAGGGACAGCTCTACATCCAATTTCAGCAGCAAGTAGCCATGGAAGAAGAGACCTTCACCCCTTACCCCAAGATTTTGGGATCCCAATTGTTCATGGGGGGGAATGATGGGGAGTTTGTGCTCAAGCCCCACCCTAAAATATTGTTTTCTGTGTTTATTGTGTGCTATCCTTGCTATATTGTTGTAAAATTCTGTTGACACCAGTTACTCCTATAACTCCAATCAACCTGTGTAATAAAATGTATTGTTGATGTATTTTTGCCAAGTAAGGGACATGAAAGACTTTGGGGCCAAATGTAATGGTAATGGGATTTGAAGATCTTCCATGTCCCTTGAAGTTGCTGATGTAGCAGGAAGGGGTGGGGCAGGAAGGAGCTGGAGCTGAGTAGGAGCTGGGCTGGTGCCAGCCGTAACTGAAAGCAGTGACAGCACAAACTCCTTTTTTTTGAGCCAGCCAGAACTTCTGCTATGGACTCCTACTGAGGACTGCCAGGGACAGGAGCTGCAGGGGGCTGAAGCTGCTGGGAGCAAGCTATGTGGAAGCTGAGTAGTTACTGTGAGTGAGGAGAGGAGGATCTTTGCCTGAGGTAGCCTACTCTGTTTTGAAGGCTTGAGAATGTGGGTGTTTACTGCATTAACTATGTGTGCCAACTCCGTGGCTACTGTGATGGCTTTGACTTTCTGGTTTGGGGACTCCATTTTCTGGTATTAGAATAAATGTTCTAGCTATGTCCCCCATGTAGAAAGACTGTTACATTTTTTGATTAATAACCATATCAGCATATTTATAGGCATTGTGAATACTGCATTGTTGATATGGTTACCTCAATGGGGACCCAGCTGACCAGTTCCAGTTGGGCAACTCAGTTTGAAACCAGAGTTTTAATCCTATCTGGGACCCTAGTTGTATGATCTGGGACAAATTACTTAACTTTTCTGGACCTATTTCCTCATCTGTAAAATAGGAAAAATAATTCTTTTTTTTTTTTGAGGGGGAAAGGAAAGGCAATGGCTTGCCCAAGGTCACATGGCTAGTTAAGTCTCTGAAGCCAGAGTTGAACTCAGATCCTCCTGACTCCAGGATTGTTGTTATATTCACTACGCTACCTAGCTGCCCCTGGAATAATAATTCTTGTGCCATCTACTTCATAAGGTTGTGAAGAAAGTATTTTGTAACCATCAAAGTGTTATATAGATCTGAAAATGTGTTTTTTTTAACATCTTTGGGATATTAGAATTCAGAGCAAGCGTGTTACTGTTTAGCAATGCTGGTTTGGGAGACATTGAAAGTTGGAATCATTTTGTGAAACTGAGAGCAGGTTCTTGTTTTGCGAAGAAAATTGTGCTTATAGATGAAGGACATAGTTCTATAAATTTCAATTCGTTCTAAATACTGGGTTTTATAGTTAGGATCAGAACTCAGGCATTTTAGTTTTGAGACTAGATACACATGTTATCTGGATGAGTCATGAAACAGATGAATTTAGAACCTGGATTTTCTAGTTTCACTGTTTACAAGATACCTAAATTCACTAAGTGACTTCTAGATTTCTCATTTCACTTTCTTCCCTACATCCTTCTCTCCTTCCCCCTCCTGACCCCAAAAAAGGAAGCACAACATATAATGAAGCAAACATTTGGACTTTTTAAATGTCAAGAAGACCTGATATTGCCTACCTGTGTGAAAAAGAACAAGCAACTTATTCTATCTGAGCTTCAGCTAACTATGTAAACCATTGTTATAGAAGTGCTGGTACTTGCTTCTGTCTGCCTCCAACTTTTAATTATCAAAGATAGCTAGGCAAAAGAACTTTATTTGAATTTCCACGATGGGTTTTTCAACACTACAATCAGTATATGCAATTTCTTTTTGTGATGTCTGAAAGATAGAACGTGTTATATTTTATCTTTCAAAAATGCTGAATATTGGAGCAGAGGAGAGAATTACTAATATCTAAGGAATTATAGAAACAACTTGAAGATCCTCCATTTACAAGGAAGAAAATGAAATCAATTGTCAAATAGCCTAGTAGATATGGGGGAAATTTTTGTGAATTGACTTTAAAGTAAATTTTAGCATGAGAGTAGTCTTTTTCCTGTTGATCTATAAGGTCAACTCATTAAAAAAAATTATTGTATGAAGGAGAAAGTGAAGAAAAAAATTGGCATAGGAAATCTGAAGTAATTGGCTGCCAATCCTCTCTATTCACCTAAATTTCAAATCCCTAAACAAACATGGAGGAAATAATTAATTCTTGTTAGTCTTGCTCCCTAAAGTCCTACTCCCTGAAACTTCTCAGATTACTCCATCTCCATCCAATTCTCCAATTTCTTTGTTCCTAAGGGGCTTTGCCTGGCCAGTTGATAAGAGGTAAATTGACTTTATATGGGAAGATTTATTACTAAAGAAAGCATAGAAACAAGTTAGTTGAGTTCATCTTTAATGTACAAGGCAACGAATAACAGAAATGTACCTTCATTGTCCCAGGCAGCATGATAAATTATAATGATGGAGTCCACAAAAAATCTTTTTTCCTCTATTCTAACTTGTCTTCTGGAAAGTGCTATTTCAAATGAACTCACAGTACCCAGCTATGTATCATATTAATGCTTTGGCATTGTCAATGATCTTGTTGGCCAGACATCAGTTTCAGAACTTATCTTGTATTCATCATTCATTGCTATAAAAATAATAGACTATATCCCTTCAGTTCTGGGGACTAAAAGATTCAAGCATAATAGGAATCGACAGGCATTTTAAAATATCAAATGATTCCAAAGAAGAGAGGAGAGAGAGGAAATGAAAACAAATGAAAAAAACTTGGTTTAAAGGCTATAGGAAATGTAAGAAAGAATGAGATGAGGCCCAAGCTGAAAAAAATAAAGACTTTGATTAATATTCAAAAGTACTTGAGATAGAAGATACGGTTCCTTAATTATGGTACTTAAAATTTTTTACTAGCCACACAATATTGTGAGATAATCAGGATATTGTATTATTAACTAGTGTGCAGCCAAAACTACTGAAATTCATTCATGTTGATTAAAAATATATATTTGGCAAGCCATGAAGCATTTCCTCAAATAATTGAGGGTACTCTATAGATGGTTACATGAAATATCAAATATTCATATGGAAGAAAATGGGGGAAAATCCATACAATAAGCGGAGAACTGATCTATATGACACTAAATAACTGCTTAATACATTTGCCAGTGTCTGAATTATTCAATTTTTAATTATACCAGTTGCCAACACAGAAGAAATTTCAAATAGAAAATTACAAAATCTAAGAGTTGAAAGGAACCTCAGAGGTTAACCTAGAGAAGATTTGCCTCTGTACTATGTCAAATAAGTGTTCATATAGACTTTGCTTGAAGATATCCAGTGAAGGTCAACCCACTTCCTCCCAAAGGTGCTCCATTCCACCTTTGGAAAATACTTGCTATTGGAAAACATCCTTACGTGGAGCAGAAATTTGCTTTTTTCCCACAACTTCTACCCACTACTCCTAGTTCTGCCCTTTGGGTGCAAATAGAATATTGAATCTCTCTTTCATATAGCAGGCTTTCCCATATTTAAAGTCAAGTTAGCATGACTCTTCCTCTCCCCATACACGCACACACACACACACACACACACACACACACACACATATACACACACATCCCTTTAAAAAAAATCAAGTGAAACCTCCCTCAATCTTCATTAGAATGGTTTCCAGTTCCCTTACCATGCTGATTGCCTATTGCTCAATGTGCAACAGTATTGACGAGGTACCTCTGAATATTTTTGGGGTGATCTTATAACTAACATTGTTGTAACTTCAGTCTGTAAAAATCTCATTTGTGTTCGGGCACCTAGGTATGTGATATCAGTTTGTGACATCGGCCTGTGCAATCAAGTTGTAAAAGTCACTCTTCCCCCACAGCTGTAAAGCATTAACTCTGTCTCTCCCCTGCCCCCAGCCACAAAGCATTAACTCTGTGCCTTCCCTACCCCCAGCCTACAAGTATTTCCTCTGAAATCATTAACTCTGTAGCTATGGTAACAAGAATCTTTTAAAGGCACTACCTCCTTTTGTTCTAGTAGATGGTTGAAACAAGACTCATCCATTCGCAAAATGGATGAGGTACTTCTCAAAGGAATTTGACCTCAAATCTGACCACTGGTTGACTTTATGACGTTTCAAGGCAAAAACCATACCTCCTCTCTAGCCCCTCCAGGATTTCTCCCAGTGAATTATGGGCAAAACGCATGCGCAGTTGATGTGAAGGGTGCGTGTTCCTTTAAGTATTAGTCACTCCCTGGCTCCTCCCAGGTCCCTCCCTAACTCCACCTCTGTATACCTAATTAGCCTAATGAACCTATGACTGATAGTTTTGTATCTTTAAAACCTGTATCTCTAAACCCTGGTCTTTGTAGGCAATCTGCTCGCTGAAGAGCATCACACTAACTTGGTAACTCTGCCTTTAATATTTATCAGCTTGCAGGCCTCCTTACCTCACCCCTTGCCTCAGTGTAACAATAAACTCTTGTAACTCTGCCAAGGACAGCTGAGTCCAGTAATGCTTTTCAGATGCTGAACCTAGAAAGGATTTCAATAGAAATCCCCCCAACTTATACCTCTTCAGTATTGTATCATCATCCAGTCTTAAATATTTTGTGTTGAAGTAAACACAGTATTCTAAATGTAGACTAAGGACAAGTATAGAAAAAATAGAGAAGGACCTTATATAAAATAATATTTAATAAAAATAATATCATTTATGTAGTACCTACTATATATTTGGCACTCTGCTAAGCATTTTATAATTATTATCTAATTTAGTTCTCACAACAACATTGGGAGGTAGATGCTTTGTCCCATTTTATAAATGAGGAATCTAAGGCAAACAGAGGCTAAGTGACTTGCCTTGGACCACAAACCTTGTGTCTTAGGCCAGATTTGAACTTGAGTCTTTCTGACTCCAAAAGTAGTAACTAGCTCTGAGTGGTAAATAACTATAGGCAACAGAAAACAGATATTTCTGGCATTAAGAATGTACCTTTATTAATATTAATATGAAATGAAAAATGTCTTTTGCACCTTCACTTGATTAGTGCCTCATAGGCAGCTGTCTCTCTTGCCTTTCCCTAGTTCTGACTATGAACCCTGATTCAACAAATCAGGCTTGTGTTTGTAAAGAAAAACGAATTTAAAAAAAAGTACATTGCTACATTTTTTTTTACCACATAAAAGCTGACTGACCAGGTTATGCAGCATGCATCTTCTGGCCATTTTGTCTTTAGGGAAAACTTGTATTGAAAGTAAACATTGCTTTGGCCAGGAATAGTCCAGAGATGGAAATAGTTAGCTATCTCCTGTTATCTACTTTTTCCACCCAGTCTCAGGAGTAGAAGATGAAGCAATCCAAAGGAAATGCAGCTATTTCACATGAACCCTTGTCCTTATCCAAGTAGGACTTTTCAAAAAGAGTGTAACAAGGATATAATCAGCTTTCACTATAATTTGTTAAAAGGCTATATAGAGAATGTAGGAAAGAATTAGATAAGGATGCACAAAGTCAATAATAGTTTTCAATAAAAGAAAAAAAATTAAATGAGTCAGTGTGTTAAGAAAGACTAACAAAGACTCTTACTAAAGGGAAAACAGACTGATTAAGTGAGAGGAAAGGGGAGAATTGATTAAAAAATTGTTGTTCCATTCAACTACTAAAAAAAAAATCTATCTCATTGAAAGAAAACAGGAGAAATAGACAGACAGTATACAGAGAAAACCGTTGACATAACTGTTGATAAAGAAATAACAAGCAATTGGGCATAATACTATCCTTGAGAAAACAATATATTCAAGTTAATACATTTCTGAGGAAATGTAATCATAAACTGGGCATTGCAAGGAAATGACTTCTTAGAAAATATCCAGTGATTGCAATTTTGAAAAGCCACAGGCTGATAGTAGCAATAAATGCATGATGACCCTTAGGTGGACTATAGGGAGAGAGAGAGACCAATCGGGCTATTTGTAGAGAGTCACTAGCTGGGAGATGAAGAGACAGAGCCACAGGGATACACAAAAAACAGACTATTTATTTTTAAATAGACAAACTAATTTGTGCATGTAGACTGAGCCTGACTATACTACTTGGATAGGTATCTGTGAATCCACTGCATCTAGTCACAGCATTAAGTGAGTTTTGGATTCCAGGGTTTATGTGAACATCATTTTCCTTAATGTTCAATCATACATACATATTATTTGTGTTAAGGTTTAGGGGTGCTCAGACCCTGAAGTAGCAACATGTGGGTCCTGTCTTGAATGAATTTGACCCAAGTCTTCTTTCAGTTAAAGACAAGTTTATTAGAACATTGGTCAGGGTGGGCATGATTCTAAAAATCCCCTTTACTGGCAAGACTCTTAAGGAATCTGAGCATTTTAATAGAGGCAAGATACAGAAGACTGTGAGAACAGAGAAGGGGTCTAGATGGAATTAAGGGGGTGGCAGTCTAGGGAGGGGCCAGGTGCAGACCAGGAAAGTGCAGTTAATTAACTGGGAAGGGCAGATTGCCCCAGGTGAATACCAAGCACCTGGGTCAGGTGGGAAAGTCCAGGGGTTTTTCCTTTTTGGGGTCCAGATCCCATAGACATTGTCTTTTCCTTTTGGGGTTCAGATCCCATCCCCATCATTTACATATTCATATACACATATTATAGGCCAAATCCAAAGCATGTTCAAGGTAAAAAATGTAATAGGGATTTATGCACCACAAAATCCACTTGAAAAATACCTTTCTATTTAAGAATGAAAAGAGCACACTTTTAAAAAGATAAAAGATGAAAAAAAAAACCCAAAACAATAATTAACTCCTCTTAACAGAGTCAATGTGAAAGACAGTCAAGAAGGTAACAGCTGCTGAGATGAATTTTCAGACCCATTCATTTACCTCTTACCACAGGCAAGAGGTTCCCAAACTTATTTGGCCTACTGCCCCTTTAAAAAAATTACTCTGTGCCCCACCCCTAGGTTTAATTAAGCCTTATTTTTATTCAGCACCCCCCAATTACACCCAAGGCTACCACTACCTGCCTGGATAATTCCAGGTCCTCCCAGAGGGTGGTATCACCTCTTTTGGGAACCTGTGCCAGAGGCTAAGTCCCTTTAAATTTCAAGGAGGAAGAAAAAACAAAACAAAACAAAACACGAACCTTTGCCTGCTTAAGCTGTCAATCTAGTTCATCTGTAGTTAGATCAGCTTGGTTTATAAAGCTCTGGATAGGGCCAATAAAGACAGAGAAAGTAAAAGGGGGTAAGGGAAGGGGGCAGAGCTAAAATGGACTGGAAGGAATCATTACCCACAGAATAAAGGTAGAATTCCTTAGCCTTCCATAGAACATTTAAAATCTGCACCTTAAAGATCACTTCAACCTAATCTCTCCAGAGGCCTTACCCTCCAAATAAAAAGATTTATTTACTATAAATCAAATAAACTATGCACTTTCCCACTTCCACACTTTTGGTTATAGCATTTCACTTTCTAGGAAGGTTCTCTTTTATTTGCCTTTTCAAATCTTCTATGTGCCTTGGGGTGTAGGGGAGGGACTAGTAGGATGAGATTTATTTAACATTTACTATGTATCAGGCACCATAGTAAGTGCTTTTACAAATACATGATCCTCAGTATAAACCTATGAGGAAGGTGCTATGCTTATTCTCATTTTACAGTTGAGGAAACTGAGGCAAACAGATGTTAAGTCACATAATAAGTACCTATTTTGGACTATGCATATATTACACAAAGACTAGCCTAGTTCAATATTCCATAAATTCAATTTATTACCTACTATGTGCCAGACTAGGTGGCACAGTGGAGTCAGTAAATGGCTGAGCCTAAAATCAAGAGGACTCATCTTCCTGAGTTCAAAGCCATCCTCAAATACTTACTTGCTGTGTGACCTTGGACAAGTCACTTAACCCTGTTTGCCTTAGTTTCCTTATCTGTAAAAATTAAATGGAGAAGAAAATAGCAAATGACTCCAGTATCTCTGCAAGAAAACTTTAAAGAATCAGAGTCATGATTGGAAAAAAGCTAATACAGAAAAGACAGTCTTTGCCGTCAAGGAGTTTATAGTCTAAAGGGGGAATGGTTGAAACCTGGTGGGAGAGCAGATTCCATGTAGAATGAATGATATGAAAGTTCAGTTTCTGTATTGGCGTTGGGACGCGTATGGTACTCTGCCTTCCAGCCCTCCAAAAAGAGGAGAAGAGGATAGGGGAGGGGGAGTTAATTAAAGCTTGAGTTAGCAGCAAAGTGATAAGTTTAGAAGTGTTAAGCTTACCTTGGGAGTGGGATCTTGCTCCTTGGAGATGAAACCTGGCAGGGGAACAGATGAAAAGTCCAGGTATAAATAGATGTTTGTCAAATTGATTGTTTTGAGTGTTTATAATTTTATAGTTTTATTTCATGGAAATTTTCTTGACTAAAATAAGGAGAATAGACATAACTGAAAAAACTGTAAAAAAGAGTTGGTTTTCATTGTTCTTGCATCCCCTTTTGTGAACCTCATTTTTTCTTTCAATATTTCTTACTTCTCTTATATGTCTGTTATGCCCTGGATTCCCAGGGACTGAGCAACATACTATGTTCTCAACTTTTTCCTCCTTCCCTCTGAGAATTTATTTTCCTGTTTCTCATTCTCATAGGGTCCTACTATCTGCTAAGAGTAACTAAATAAATTATACTAATTTGAACTAAAGACTTAATAATTGATGATTCCTTAAAGTATGTATCCCTCTAAGACAGCAGAAAATTTTAATGAATGTCTTCAATGTCTTAACCAAAAACCTCAGTATGAGATTTCATTGGTGTGAAACTCTTTATATTGACACAAACTTGTGAACCCTTTATAATTTAATACTTTGTCCTTCAGAATTACTGTGTGAAAAAACAAATCATTTTTAAAAAATCAAACTGATGAAACTCTCACCCTTAAACTAGTCCTCAGATAACAATAACAGTTCATTACTGGACCCATACTTGAAATCTTTCTAATTCAGTAGGACTTGAGAAAGCTTATACTCATTTGATGTAGCATTCAAGGATTACGGATCTATTTCAAAGAACAATGCAACATTGAGATATGATTTTTGTTGTTTTCTGAAGGAATGAGTTATGTGGCAGTTTAGATATGTAAATGAACCAATGTGAGTTATTACGGCAGCAGGGAAGTTTTCCAGTTCATGTCAATTCACAACAGACAGACCTTTACTATTGACCAAAACATGAAGTTAATGACTGAATATGAAATTATCAATTGTACCCTAAACTGCTAATTGGATTCTTTCATTAAGTTAACTGAAATACTTGAATTTCCTGTGTGCATAAAATCAAAGACGACAGTGACAAAAGTCAATTGTAAGTAGTAACTTTTAAAATTTTTATAAATTTATCTTTAAGGAATGCTTTTCATTTAGTTTTATAAAGTAAGCTATTAATGGTTCTTCTTGGTAAATCACACTTTGTGTTAGGTAGAGTTGAAAAAAACTGATTCTAACTATTTTAATGAAGATTAGCACTTGGGTTTACATTGGAAATCTGAGCTATGTTCATTATTTTCTGTTTTATCTTGGACAAATTGCTATAATGAAGTTCCTGCCTTTATTAAGGCAGCACCAGAAGCCCGATATGTTTTAAGATTTTTCTTGACTGCTGTTACACACACCCTAGTTCCTTCCCTTCCCCAACATAGATAAGTCATCTAACCTCTCAGTGTCCCCAAGTCAGTCTCTAAAAATGTATAATTGTCAAACATGTCATCACCTGCATTAGTGGAGGGAGTTTCTCCATCAAGAGTTTTCCACACTATTGAAATCACAGATCTGAGTGGTCTACCCATAGTCAGGGATTATTTCTCTATACCAATTATATCATAGATCTAAACCACCTCCCTAGCCATCATTCTTCAGACAAATAACTGTAATACATTAGAAAATGATCATGTTTAGTGGAGAGTTCATGAAGGAGAATAAGGTGATGCAAGACTTGAGATGTATATTGGAGGCAGATCGTGGGAAGCCTTTAATGTAAGGTTAAGTAGAATCTAATCTTATTCAGTAGACACTGGTGAGCCATTGAAGACTTTTGAGCAAACGAGTAATGTCATCACTGCATTTTAGGGAGTACTCTAGGAGCAATATTTGAAAGACATCTATGGAGTGAAGGATGAGAAGTAGCAAGATGAATTAGAAATCAATGAAAATACTTCAGGAGAGAGCTGATAAATATCATTACCAGTATGATGGTAATGTAGGAAGAGATAGAAGATGGATGCAATATGTATTTGAGAGATGGAATAAATGGAACTTGGTAATTGTATGTGGAGGAGTAGAAGACAAATCAAGAGTGACTCAGATCTCAAATACGGATTGGGAAAATGGTTTGGGTAATAAAAGAAATGGGGAAATTAAGAAGAGTTTTGGGGAAAAGATGATGATTTTAGTTTGGAATTGGCTAGAGGAAAATTAACAGTGGATAGCAGGAAATGCATGATTTGAACTTGGAGGCAGGCATGAAGTACAGTGAGAGAAGAAGGAATGAATTGAAGGGGGAAAAGACTTGGAGGTTACTCACATTTAGGGAGCTATCTGATAATGAAGAATAAATAGCAAAGACCAAAAAAAGGTGAATTGAGACTTTTGTACTCTCTCTGTCTCTCTCACTTTCTCTCATACACTGTCATGATGGAAATTTGTGATAAAGAGAAACTGAGGCAAACCATTCTGTACAGAATCAATTTATTAGCAAAGCTAGCAGTTGCCAATAAATGAGGTCAGTGGATCCTTAGTAACCAGAGATAATCTGTTGGTTTATAGAATTTACTTTTATAATCATAAAAGCCGAATGGAAAAATTACAGATTCTTAGCAAACTTGTTTTTATTGAATTCTGATTGAATGATGCAAGACCCAATTTGAGTTTAAGCTAGGTATATCTTAGAACATTCTGAGGTTAGCTAAGCAGTATTGCCAAGATTTGAGATATAAACATGTTGGTAGCATAACAGGGAATGGTAATCATCAATTGGTCAATCTGGTTACAGTTTTACTTCGGTCAATCTTAATATCATAGAATTCTTGTGCTAACTGGAAAGTGATGTTACTTGCAGTAGGCACAGTTGAGAGTGCTAATTTAGCCAAATGCAAAAGGAAACTTGGAATTCTGTGAAATGGAGAAATGATCATTCCAGCTCAGTTTTGCAGGAGCTTAGCACAACTACTCAGCTCTACCAAAATGAGGAACTTAATTTGCAAGTACAATATTTCTCTTATTCTAAAAGCTATCTGAACCTGTCTTATATGTCAAAATAAATAAAACAGGATAATCAGTATTGACTTAATTAAGGATTACTTCTTTCAACACACACCTACCCAACAGTTTGCAGTTAGGATACTATAGGTGCGGAATGGTGCATATAAAATCAGATATTTTTTGATATGTTGGTCAGCTTTGCTGAACAGTTTCTTTTTCCTTTTCTCTTTGTTATAATGGGTGGATCTCTGGGAACAGTTCAGGGAAGGATATATTAGAAAATGTAAGTAATGTAAATATACACTATCAATAAAAATTATTTTAAAATTAAAAATGAATCAATAATAAAGGAAGTTGAAGATAAGGGGTTGTATGGATAGAAAAAGAATCAGTAGCAAGAAGTGTCTGAGAAGCTGAGATATGCAAGTATATTGACAAGCCACAATGCTTTCTAAAGGGATCACATGGATTTAGCTTTGCTTAAAATTTATTTGTATTCCTATTTTAAAAAATCTTATTCTGATGCTTTATTAATACTTCAAGGCTGTGTAATTATAATCACTCAGTATCACAGTGGACGGCTTCATAGCATCATCGATTTAGAGATGTCCTTAGATTCAGAGACTTTTAAAAACATCCATGAATTTAGAAACATCCCTAGAGCCCATCCAGTTTATTCCCTGTCTTTCACGTATGAGAAAAATGAAATCTGTAGAGGTGAAAGGGTTTGTTCAAGACCACACAGTAGTAAAAGCAGGTTTTGAATCCAAGCTCTCTGACTCCAAAACCATTATTTTCTCCAGTTTTCCATGCTTCTTACCATGATTTAATGGGACAGAATAATTTATCATTCTGAGGATTCTCTAAATATAACTAATTTACTCCTAAAATGAAAGACCTATGGCATATTATTGAGCCTAAGCTTTTTCTAAGTTTATATGACTTTTCAGCTTCAAAAAAGGGCCCCAATAAACATTAGGAAAATATCCCAATGTAAGTATCCATTGCTGTTGTTATTCATCTAAAGATTACAGGAAATCTGGTTTCTGAGATATTTGGTCATATTCTCTTGCAGAGCTCATATGTATTTGCCAGAAAAGCATGGCAACCTTTACAGTGTGTGAATCAACACCTCTTGCAGAGAAAGAAAGGGTGGAGAAATTCTATTAAGAACCTGATAAGCCCTTGCAAATTAAATCAACATATATTTGGATTCTTGGGTGACTTCAATGCAAAGGTGGGAATAAGTGAGGACAGAAAAAATATATTGGAAAATATGGAACAAGAATACAGAATTATAGAGGCCAAAGGTTTATAGAATTCACAAAATCTTCACACCAACATAACATGAATATTTTTATTGAGAAAAGAATTAGGAGGTGTTGGACATGGCAAAACCTGAATCACATTCCTCCCCAGTGAGGAGGAAGCCTAGAAATCATTCTGGACTGGTGATGGGAGTTATTCAGGAATTAGCTGTCTTCGTACCCTCAGATCACCAACTTATTAGAAAAAGGATTCAAATTAGAAGATCAAAAATGAGAAAATTATTGTGTAATTAAAACAATTCCAAACTGAGTTATTTAAATGGTAAACTATGAGATGTACATGGAGGGAAGGGCCTAGAAATTGATTAAAATAATTTCCTATATGTTTAACTGATATAAATAAATTTCTATAGTAAGTAGATATAAGAGTGTGTCTTAGTCAGTAAATACTTAAACTTACAAGGTAAGTGGAGAGACAACAAATTTAGAACATGAACTCATTTGAAGAACATTCCTCTTCCTAATGGAAAACTATGACTATAAAACAGAGAAGCAATATAGTTGGAACCAAGCTTAAACATACCTTAATAAGAGTCCCAACTAAGCAGATCATCTCAAGTACTTTTA
>JAQQSU010000511.1:0-21957 GCA_028627135.1 Pseudochirops cupreus | reverse complement strand
ATTAGATTGAGAGGAGACAGGGAGAGTCAGAATGGTGTTGAGCATCTCATGGAAGAGGCAAGAGAGAATTGTTACAATAGAGGGGGGAAAAGAGGAAGGCAAAAGGTAAAGAGTCAACCTTACTCTCACGGAATTTGGCTTAGGGAAGGAATGACATAAACTCTAAACTGGGCATCTTGCCACATAGAAGAGTAGGGGCAAGGGGGATGAGAGGTGGGGTGGTGGAGGGCAGGGCAGAGTGGGGGGGAGGGCTGATGAATGTTCACATTTTTGTAGAGGGACAGGGACAGGGTGGAGAGTGGATGGGGCGTCAGGATAGGAGGAAGGGACATGTAATCAGATTCCTACAGTGTGCTCACTATGGAGAGGTTGTGAGCAATTTCACATGTTCAGCCTGTATTTGATTGCTTATCCTTCCAGTGGGGGTGGGTGACGAGGGAGGAAGAGAAAGAATCTAGAATCTAAAGTTCCATAATCAAATGTTATAAATATCTATCTATCTATTTATCTATCTATCTATATCTATATCTATATCTATATATACAATTATCATTATTATTATTATTGACTATATCCAACTGCAACTTGAGATCCACAGGCACTGTGGTTGGGAGATCCATCCTGCCCACCAAAAAGTGACATAGGAGAGAATAAACTAGTGGAGGGGGGACACACTGGGATGGCTGTTTTGGGGTGGTGGGTAGGGGAAAGAAGGGGACAAAATATGTAACTCAAAATCATGTGGAAATGAATGGTGCAAACTAAAATAAAATTTAAAAAAAAGTGAATGCTGAATGCTAAAAATAAATAAATTTTAAAAAAGAAAAAAAAAGAAATATATTCTGGGGGCAGTGAATAGATTAATCTGGTTAGAGAATAGGATCTGTAAAAGGGAAGAGTGGGAGATAAAATTAGAAAGGTAGGTTGAGACCAGATTGTGGAAATTCTTGAATTCCAATATAAGGAGTGTGGATTTTTTTTTTTAATGAGGAGCCAATAGAAATTTAGGAAGAGAAGTGTGAATTTGATGAATCTAGATGAGTAATTTTTCTGGAAAGAATTCAGAAAACCACATTATAGGTAAAGTATGGGCAGTGAATGGGAGTTGTAGACAAGCAGTTTTGTTTGTTTCTAGTCCTACTAAAAGGACTTTTTTATGAGAAGTTGCCCTCAGATGGGGAAAAGAAGTAAAAAATTGATAAACAAGGGTAATGGGAGAGTCAAGTAACCCACAAGGGATACCTAGACAGCAACAACTAGTGAAGAAGTCTATACTGCCAAGGAAATAAAACAGATAGCCTAATAAGAGTTGATAGCCTTTATGATCTGCAATAAAATGCATTTTATTTTTCTAGATATTTTGTTTTCAAAAGGCACTTATCTTACAGTACCTACTCTTTTTTTTTCTTTAAAAAAAGTTAAGAAACTTTATCATGCTTCTGGTCTCAAGGAGAATAAAATACTTTTTTTTTCCCCATAAAGAGGGTTGATTTCTCTCTTTCCCCCTTACTTTTGCTCTCTCTCTTTTTTAAGAATACCCTGGAGTCAATGCAGAATAGAGTTTTCCTTACAATTATAAAGAACTTTCACCTAAGACTTTCAGAAAAATTTATGATCAATTAGGAATTTATATCCGCAAATTTGCAAAGGACTTAGTGAGTTGCCAAAGGTTATAATGTATCAGAACATAGAGTGAAAATCAGGATAAGGTGACATCCTCTTTTGTGCTGGGCCTCATTTATTTTTTATTGAAGAAAGAATTTTGGAAGTTTAGGCTTTAGTCTCTCAAAGAAAAGTCCATCTGAAAGTTGAAATTCCTAGTATGCTTGGTACCATACTTAACATGATTTGCGGGTAAGTGAAGACGGACCTTTTTCAGAACCATGAGAATGTGCAAAACACATCTTCCACTCTAGAGACATCGTATAGTATATCAGCTTTCTACTATAAAATGCCAGTCATACCATAGACTTCTTTTCCCCAACTCTTTTACTCAGTGGAAAGAAATATAGTTGTGGGCTCAGGAAAAAAAGAAAAAAACCCCATAGAAATATGCCAAAATATTTTAAGATATGGGACAGGATCTCTATTTTGCCTCATCTTAGTCAAGTCCCCTGCCTTTAAATCACATTATACTTTTTGTGGCTTTCTGGATTATCTTAGTCCTAGATTTTGAGGTAATAATGTTCTGTATCCTAGCTTAATGAATGAGATTATTAATCCCAAAATAAATATACTTACCTAATAGGTGGTAGACTCAGTTCTCTATGATCCTTCAAGTACTGTATCACTAACAGTGTCTTTGCAATCACATTGGCCTTCATTTTCCAATCCCCTAGAATATAATTCTTCTGGGCCAGTGACTTGAAGAACAGCTATTGTATTATGTTCTTCCTAGTGTAATAGTCATTCTACAAAGCGGGTAAATGTAGAAATAAAATATGGTTCTGTCATCTAACCTGAGATGCTTGTTCTAGCCCTCCTTTTGGTTAATCTACCTTAAACAAATTAAAAAAAAAAAAGCTTTTTGTGTGTGTAGCAATATAAGGACTGATTTCTTTATCTTTTCAGTTGTTTAATTATACCTACCCTTACTTTCCAAATTCAACTCATTCTGAGCTTTCACCCTATTGTAAAGGATCATGCAGTTATTCTGTATTTATCCCCCAATAGCTGCCTATGTTTCTCTCTTTTGCGCATGGGATTATACGATGGCATATTTAGATCTAGAAGGAAGCATATAGGTGTTTGAATCCAACTCTTCTCATTTTATAGATGTAGAAACTGAATCTCATCAGGGTTAGATGACTTGAGTGTGGTATCAGAACTAATAGCAAAGGCAGGTTTTAACATAGATTGTCTTGGATCCAAAGTCAGCACTTTGTCACTGATGCTATGCTCCCATTCTTGGTTTGAAATGTTCATTGTACATCTATGTTGACAGCTTTAAAAGGAAAAAAAAAAGAAAAAATCCTTTTTATTAGAATTATCTCTTACTGCACCTTTGAAATTTCATTCTTGAATGCTTCCTAAATCTTCTGGACTGACTCCCCTCTGAGATTTTTAGGCCATGAGATTTTTATCTCTCCTTTCTATGGACTCAGTAATCTGTTGCCCTAACATTTCAAGTACATATCAGATCAAGATGGAATGTACCCTTCCTCCTGAGATTTCCATGATTTCTACTCCAGACACCAGTTTCTCCTTGTTGGTAAAAATCAGTTGCAGACTAGTTTGTTCATGTAGGTTATTTACAATTCAAGAGAAAACCGCTGTTGTCAGTAGGTTAAAAAAAGAAAAATGAGAGATAGTTATAAACATTGAATAAGCAAATTGGTTAACAAATTGGTGAAAAAAAGATTCTAATATAATCCATTTACAAATGAATGAATTCATATTGTCATTTATAGCTGAGGAAAGGGAAAGAAGAATTATCCTTTATAGAGCAGAAAAAGTTTTGTTTAGGTGGTCAGAGTTCATTTATATAAAAGTAGGGAAGCGTTGGAATTAGGATGGATTTAGCACAGTATGCAGCCTGCTAAAAGGGCTTATCCAGCATAGTAAGGGACTATTAGGAAATAGTTAACAAACTTGTTCCCATTTCAAATTTAGAAACCGCAAATGCTAGTTATCAAAGAAACAAGGTGGAGCAGACAGCATTGTGATCAGTAATTCAGGATCGCCAGAGAGTGTTGGTACCTGAGACTAAACAATTTGAATTAATATTTGGCTTGAATTAATATTAGCTGAATGTCCCATGGACATTGAGCAAGATAAGTTGATGTGAAGAGGTAGAAAACAAAGAAGGCATGGCCTTTACTAAACAGAAAACACAACCAAAAAAAGTTTACAAAAAGCAAAGATGAACCTGTACTGACAAACTTCCAAACTAGCACAATGAGCAAAGAATGACTTGAATCCCTTTGGCCTTGAACGGTTACCAAGAGTTATTTACTTTCTTTGTAGGAAGAGAGTTCCTTTTTTGGTTCCAAACATTTCATAGCCTAGATTTTACATTATAACCCTCTCCTATTTTATGATTTATTAATAACTAAAATCTATCCTTCAGAAATCTCTGACACCTGCATAAACATCTAGTTTCTGCTCCATATTTATATAAGCAAGCTCAGAAGTTTAGGTGTAGCAGTATGAGGACTGGTTATTTTATCTTTTCAGTTAAGTTTAATTATACCTACCCTTACCTTTCAAAATATTATTTATTGGCATCCTCAGGTACAATAGTGTTGCTAGAGTCAATATATCAAATGGTTGTATATCCTATTACTGTCCCTTTCTGATTTAGTTAGGGGCTGCCGTGTATTGTAATGCCAAGTCAGGATAACGGGATGAGGTTCTCCTCCATTAGTAACGAGAGCAATTATTCAGAGAGTGGCAGAGTGCATCTCTCCAACTTCTATTTTGCTATTTAAATTAGAGTTTTGCTATTAAAGGAGAATAATCTGGCCCCCAGAATAGAAGATTATTTTAGTTGTCCAGTCTTTCACTTTATCTCTGACATGTTGGGCCAGCTTCTCCAAGGACTAAAGCTACCCCATGGTTGTAGCTTGTGGCCTTGGGAAAATCCAATTATTTAAAGCCTGCAGCATCCTGGTTTGTGAACTGGAACAATAATCTTTTTTTTTTTTAAAGAGCAACAGCAGCCACAACAAAAATTTCTAGAGTAGTGCCTCCAAAGTAGGTGTCCCAAACTTTTTGGAAGTTGTTGCTTAAAAGCAGAAAGGCTATGCCACCTCTCAATTAGTGTATGTGTGATTAATAATTAGAGAGTAGAAAGATAGGTATTAGCCCACATTCTCCCAAATAGACAAGGACTGTGCTAAATATCTTAGTTACTAACTCACTTGAATCTCACAACAACCTGTGGAGACAGGTGCTATTATTATCTCCATTTTGCAGATGAGGAAACAAGGGGAAAAGATTAAGTGACTTGCCTAGGGTCACACAGCTAATAAGTTTCTGAGGCTAAATTTGAATTCAGGTCTTCTTGATTGGAGGCCCAGCACTCTCTGCACTATACCACCTAGTTCCCACAGTTGTAGGATTTGTCTCCAATACAGTTACACCTATTCATTACTGATTATCCCAAAAATTCCCCACTTTGCCCTAAGTACTATTCAAACTCTTGGTTTCTTCCCTATTATCAGGTTAAGTTAATTAATAGTGGCTATAATTAATACATTAAAGTGGCTCAGGCATACATAACAGTTGCTATTCAGATGTCATTGGGAAAATTCCTCTAGCTCTAACCATGCCCAAATATATCCTAAATGACCTTGTGACTATAGCAGGTATCCTCAGAAGGAGGATTCTATCTGCCAAGTGAGCCTTGATCCACCTCCCTTTTTGTTTTTTTGGTGAGACAGCAAGAGGTGCACATCCTAGCAACAATGTATATGTTCTCATCTGCATTTCTATATCTTACTACTTTTTCTTTCCCCTAAAATTCATTCTATTGTAAAACTTCCCTATTTTTGCCAAGGGTTTACCATTTATCCAATTACCAGGTTCACAACACAGGTAAAGGAACACTTAAGGGAAAGTAGAACTACTTAACTCCTATTTTGCTTCAGCCAACCCTAATATCATCCTTCCACCCCCAGGAAAGGAAATGATTCTCATACCAGGAAACGGAAAACAGTAAGAACTGAAATTCAAGTTGAGTGACAAGATAGTAAGAAAGCGCTTATCTGCTCTCAGTTTCAGGGGTCAAACAAGTTCAATTTTTAGGCAGTGGATCAATGTGTATATGTGATCGCTTTTCTACTGTGAGTAATTTCTGAAATCCAATGAACAGAAGGTGGTCTATAGGAATGAATAGAAGAAGTAAATTTTCTTCCATTTCATTTTAAAAGAAGGAAGTTTATGTCTTCAAATTATGGGTCCATAAGGTTGACTTTATTCATGTAAATGTTTTAGATTATATTATTAAATCAAATGAGCTGTCATGGAGGTAGTGTGTTCCCCCTTAATTAAAGGTGTTAAAGTGTAGACTAGTTGGCTGATTGTTAGGGATAATGGAGAAGGGATTTCTATTCATTTACACATTGGACTATATGGCATTGTAATGTTTTTTATTAGATATTAAACTTGAAGATAGGAGCAATCATCTTTTTATCACTGCCTAGGAAAATAAATACCTTGCACGTAGTAGGCTCATAATAACTGTTGCATGAATTGAACTTTATAATATGTACTTGAAAATTTTAGTTGAATTGTAAGGTCTTGGTCAGGTTCTCCCAATTTGGTGCAACTGTCCCTTTGCTATAGTCATTATAAAATGACTAAAAAACATTTAACATCAAGTCCAATCTTAGTCAGAATATTATTTCTGGGACAAAGAGATGTCAAAACACTCCTAGTCCCCATAAAAAGTAGATAGTAGGAATTTCCCACTATTATCTATATGTTCTTGCTCAGTTGTTTTAGTTATGTTTGACTCTTTGTAATTCCCATTGGGGTTTTCCTGGCAAAAATATTGGAGTGGTTTGCTATTTCCTCCTCCAGCTCATTTTATAGATGTGGAAACTGAGACAAACAAGGTTAAGTGACTTGCCTAGAGTCACACAGCTATTAAGTGTCTGAGGCTGGATTAGAACTCAGGTCTTCCTGAGTCCAGACTTGGTGCTCTATTTACTGCACCACTAACTGCCCATGTTTAATAGAATGCATAACCCTTTATTACATAATTAAAGATAATAGCTTTAAAATGCTGCTAGATCAGACGATTAACAGTAGGACAAAGGAATTTTAGCCCAAATGTAGGTAATGATAGCAGACCTTTCCTGTTTTGATAGGGGTGTTAAAAAATGAAGAAGTCACTGCATTTCTAAATTCCTAGCATATTATACTACTGGGAGAAAAATAGGACAGAAAATAGAAGAAAAAATTTGCCACCTTCACAATTTTGCCACAGGATATCCCTGTTTATCTTCACACTTTCACAAACAAATCAATGCTACAAGCAAAGGTGCTTCATATACTATGGATACAGTCAACTACTGGGAACTTTTCTCATAGTCAGGAATGTAGTGGTCTGTTGGAGAACCCTGCCTAGATTTGCTCCAGAGCAGAATGTTTCTCCTTTCTCTATCAAAGGAAAGAGCTGGAGAAGTAGTCTTCAGTGGACTAACCATTCCAACATGGAAGTTCAAGGGAAGGTTTCATCAATCAGGGAGAAGGAGTAGGTCACAGCCAGAATGTCATGTCAGATACAAAATATGATGGAGTGCTAGCTGAGACATGGAGTGCTAGGCGGAGAGACCAGGACAGAATGAGATGGAGTTCAGATCTGAAATGTGAATTCATTGTATTGAATCCAGAGTTTGAAGATCAGTGAAAAGATGTGGTTTAGGGTCAGTTTCAGGTTTCAGGTATCAAGAGAACAAGGAAATTCCAGGGTTCACAGAATTGGAAACATATTTAGTTTTCCCACATAACCAACCTGTCTATTCACATGAAGCTTCCCTGACTTCTAGTCTCCCTAGAGTGTCATCAGAAGAGCTCCTTACTGAGACTAGCATTAATCTGAAAGAAAATAGTCATCTTTAAGCACCCTGAAATGGGGGAGGGGTGTGAATCAAAGGGCAATGGTTTGAGGGAGACATAGAAGTAAAACAATGCTAAGGTAATTGATGAATGATTTAGAGGAAAAGTTATGAATCTAGGACCTGGAGTCCCTTCTATCGACTTCGAGGAAGGCAGACCATAAAGTACGCAGAGTTTAGCTTTAGAGTTGCTCAAAGTTCAATATGTCTCTATGGATTGTTTGCCCATGTATTGATTAATGAGATGCAAAGCAGTTTTTACCCTTTTATAAGAAATAGTAAAAATAACTTTTAGTAAGAGAAGTATGGTTAAATATGATTAATTATTTTCATCCTGCATACGTCCTGGGGGAGAGTGCATACCTATAAGTAATAACTGTTAACAATTATTTATTCAATTAATTTGATCATTGCAGCTAGCCAACCAGGTGAATTTTAAGTTCCTTTCATTGAAAAATAAGCAATAACATATTAAGTTATAACAGCCATTGAACATGACTTTTCAGTAGTAAACATGTATCTATTGTGTACTTATTCATGATTTGTCATTCAGAAAGAAGCAAAAGTGAATTGTCTCTCATTTCAACTCAGCAGAAAATTAATATAAATCTATTTTTCTTCCTTTGTGTGGCTCTGCTTAATAGTTGCATTAATATTTTATTTATATCTGAATTTTTATATAAATGTATTTATGTATGTGTTGAATAGCAAAAGACCAGATTGGCTGGACCAAGGAACACAAGAAAGGGAGCAACATATAATAAGGCTTGAGAACAGTTTGGGTAATGTTGTGAAAAGTTTTAAATGTCAATCAAGGAATTCACATTAGAGTCAATAGAAAATTATAAGACTTTACCGTGTGTGTGTGTGTGTGTGTGTGTGTGTGTGTGTGTGTGTGTGTGTGTATTGTATATAGGTAAACAAGTAGTAATATAGTCAGACATGCATTTTAAGAAAATCTTTTAGTATCTGAGTGAAGGATGGGTTATAATAGGGAGCTGAGGCAGGGGAACCTATTTGGAGGCTATTAAAATAATCCAGGAATAGATGATGAGAGCCTAAACCAAGATAGCAGCTGTACTGATAGGGGAAAAGGTAAAATTGTGAGGTTCTATGGGAAAAGAAATTATATGAGCAGGCAACTTTTCAAATATATGGGATAAGGGAGACTAAGGAATGAAAGGTAACACCTAGGCTGTGAATCAGATAAATGATGAAACTCTCAGCAAAAATAGGGAAATTCACAAAGGAGTGAATTCTAGGAGAAAGAGAAAGTAATAAGCTGTACAGTGCGGTGAATTGACATTGCCTCAGTAAAACTGAGACCTGGGAAAGACCTTAGCTTAAAAAGGCTGCAGTCTCCCACTCTATCCAGAGTTATGAAAAGTCATCCTGATTTATATTGACACTGGACCCAAAAGTCTCTGGAGGAGAAAGTGAGGCTGGTGACTTTGCACAGTCCTTCCTCACTTAAATCCAATTCACTTGCATGTCCTGGCATCACCTCCCCGACTTCATGGTCCTCCTTGAGAACAAAGGAGAAACACCAACACCACCACCACCAATGATTGTTCCATCCACCAAGAGCAAGGTCTTCACTCATTTTTTTTGTCTTCTTTTTTTTCCCAATAGTTTTTTTTTAAAGAGATAAAGGTCTTTGTGATTATTACTTGTATTAGGACATTCCAGCCTTCAATTTAGTGTTTCTAATACCATTTTTATAACACCATTCCATTCTTTTGTAGTCTTCTTAAGTAACTTGTTCCTGTTCATATCTCTTATGCATGTATTTAAACCAACTTAGTCAATAATTATAATACAATAACTACAGCTATGCTATTTTCTTTAACTACTACATTCTTTTTTTTTTCTTTTTCACTGAATTATTTGTGTTTAAGTCATCAGAATTTTGTTTTTGAGAGCATTCTAGTACTTTTGTGCTAAAATCCTCTGTAATCCTTAGGCCAGAGGCCTACCTGTTTATTCTCTGAATTCTGTGAAATTTGCTCTCCAGAAGTATGGTGTCTCTGTCAGTCTATTCCCAGATCCCTCTTCTTTTACCTTTCAAAAATTTTAGGGTGACATGATCACATCCTTTCAAGGAGCTCATTGTTTCTTCTTCAACAGCAAGTTCCTATTTATTTATCAGGAACAAGATCAGAATTTCATTTACCTACTTTGTTCCCTCTACTTTCAACAGAGTTGATAGGATTTAGTTGTAAGTCAGATTATAAGCATTTGTTGCATGAGAGAATTTAAAGGTGGTAAAGAGGAACTGCATGTCACTTTGGACCAGGGTTCAAATTTTACTTACTGACTCTGAGACCTGAGTTTCCATTTCATGATCTGTAAAAAGAAAGGGCTTTATTAAATGACTTAAATGTCCCTTTCTGATCTTAAATTCTGTCATGCTATGTTGGCATGTAATTTAGACTGATTTCTTTTTTACCCCTATCCTTCCTTCTTTCTTTTCATCCTAATCTAATTCCTCCTGTTTCATTCTTCAGCTTCAAAAATCCCAGTTCCCAGGAAGTGGAAATCAATTTATACTTTCTTTCATCCCTTTTGTTGCCATAACATACCTGATTCTTGACCCTCTGCATAATGGTAACCACATTTACCTACTCAGATAGGCAATCTCCAGCTTTACGTACTAGGTAGCTTTTTGTTATCTCAAATCCTTCAACACTCAGAATACTCATGAAAGGGGCAGAAGGCAGGAGACAGTGATCACAGGACAGTTGCATGTGTACCTCTGAGGCGAAGGATGAGAGAATAAAACATGAATGGTAGTTGTGGACTAATCATGACTTTTTTTAAGTAGTAGAATGTACACATACTCCCCAGGCTGTGCTTCTGACTTTTTTATTTGTTTGTTTAATTTATTTTCAATTAATGGAGCAAAACAAGCATTTCCAAAACACAACATAATAAAAATGATGATTGCACATCCAATTGCAAAGCTACCATATATAACTTGCTATTCCTTCCAAATATACAGTATACCTATCATGTATATTTTTTTCCTTTTTTTCTCCCCCCAACCAGAAATGGCTACCATTAGATACAAATATATGTATATGTATATGTGTTTATATGTGTGTATATGTATATATGTGTGTGTGTATAAAATTCTTCTATACATTCACAAATTGAAAATAAAGGACTATAAACTTCACTTTTATACTTATGTGATAAGTAAATTACATAACTGTGTATCATAAAAAACAAAAAAAAAACAAAACCAAAGAAAAAAAAAGAAAAGAAAAGAAAAGAAAGGGCATATAAAACCTGTGTTTCTCTCCCACAGGACTTTGTAACTCCATAGAAATCTCTTCACCCTTGAAGCTCACTCTGCCCTTGGACTACTCGTATTTGAAGTACCCACTGTGCCCCCATTCCCCCACCCCAGGCCTTACTTTCTCGTTGGTTGTTTTTTCCAAAAACCTCTAATTATTGAGAAGGCGCAGGCCATATGCATGTTCATTCCTCTCCAAACTGAACCACTGATTAATCTCTACAGGAATTTCTCTACCTTGTTCCTCAGCTTACTCCCTTTGCATCTCCTTTTATTGTTGTTGTCTTTCCCTATGAGAATATAAACTCCCTAAGAACAAGACTGCCTTTCTGCTTACACATGCATTCCCAGTACTTAGCACAGTGGCTTATAGTTAGCCCCTAATAAATGCTCCTTGACGACTGATTGATTGATGTTTGTGAAACTGTGGCTATCTGTGTGTAAATGATGACAAAATGGTGAAAGGAATCTGAGGGAAAAACTGATGCTTTTGATGCTGATTATAATATTAAAGAACTCATGAAGTGAAAATAACTTTAAATTGGTTAAGCTACATTAAAATAATAATAGTTAAATTCATTTATTTGAGTTGTTCACCACTTCAGCCTAATTATCATGCAGCATGGTATTGTTTATATCATTAAATACATGTCAGATTGAGTTTCTTGTAAATTCCATTTTTATTACCACAACAGTAAACTTCATAATTTGTTGCTCATGTCTCACGGGCATCTGTCCATTTAGCAAAGTCAACCTCTCACAATTTAAACAAATTATAAGGAATGTTGTTTCTGGGACTTGTGCTAGGTGCTTTAAGATACTTTAAGATACACTGTGGTATCAAACTCAAATATAAATGAAGTCATATAAAAGGATGCCTGATGGTAATACGTTGACTTAGTTTGAGAATGCAATGCTATCGCTGTCTTATTGCATTTTTATTTTGTTAAATTTTCCCAATTAATTTTAAATTTGTTCCCTTTTACGCTTGGAAATTGGGCCATATATTTGACACACTTGATTTAGAATGTCCTCTCTGCATCGCCCTGCTAAGCTCTCACTATTTCTTCAGTCCTGTAGTTCCTAAAGTGCCATTTTCTTCATGAATATTCTCCCAGTAGTTAGGTAAGTGACAGCATCTACCTTTCCTCTTACTCTGACTTGCCAGATAAAACATTGTATTACAAAGTATTTATTGTAGTATTTGAGGTAAAATGTTTAGGGAAATATGAATAAAAGACATTACATAAAAACAGCTGCCCTCTAACATATGGGTTGTTAGAGAAGGTGGTGTAAAGTGTCCTTCAGAAGGAGATAAAAAAGACTTACTAAAATTTGAGAAAAAAAATATTTCCTACATATAGAATGAAGACTATCTTCATTTACACCAGGAGGATCTGTAGATCTTTGGATTTCTTCAAAAGAACAACCTGTCTGCCTCACTGCTAGGATTTAAAAAACTACTAGAGATAAAACTGTGACTGTCCCAAGGGTAAACAAATAGTACTTCAGAACACAGCATTTAAAATTGCCTTGCCACTAAGATATAAAGGGTAAAAACCCAACGTTCATGAGGGATGCTTAATCTTCAGCTCTTTAAGTTTGCAGTCTACATGTGAGGGTATGAAATAAACAAGGGCCTGGGATTTATAGCATTATAAATTAAACTTTTGTTTTAATACATCAACTTAGACAACTTATATTTACTTTAAAAGTACCACACCCTTCCATATCGAGATGTGTGAGGAAAACTGCCCAAAAGTTAAGATGCTCTATGGCTCCATATCCACTTACAAAACACCTTGCAAACTCTATACAAATATGTTTATTCTTTTTGGTTACCCAGAGGACACAATTAGTTCAAAACAAAAACATTCAATAATAGCTAATATTCATATAGAATTTAAGAATTATAAGATTCTGTACAACAATTTAATCTCATTTTATCCTTATGACAACTTTGGAAGGTATATGTTATTACTGTTTCCATTTACAAATGAGGAAACTGAGGCAGATGGAGGTGATGACTTGCCTAGGGTCATGAAAGCAAGCATCTAAGACATGATTTGAACTCAGCTCTTAAAACTCCAAGTAAAATGCTATACCTTAGTTGCCTTGAAATAACATATTATGAAAAGTTACAGTAAAATATCCATTTCTGACAGTAAAATACCACCGACCCCCCAAAAAATATTGGGGAAGCTGGGTGACCTAATGGATAAAGTGCTGGGCCAGGAGTCAAAAAGACTCTTCCTCGTGAATTAAAATCTGGCCTCAGATACCTAGTAGCTGTGGGTCATGAAGAGTTAGACATGACTAAAATGACTGATAAACAAGCACAAATACTCAATCTCCCCTAAATATACACAACTTTAGTGGAAAGAGTAGACACACATAGGGATCAGACATGGAGCTATATATACAGAGAACTCCAGGAAACACATAGAGAAAGGCTCACACATAAATTGCGTGTATGACAAGGGTAAATGGTATGATAAAGAAAACACTTAAAGTATGCAAGAGGCTGGAGAGACATGGTATAGCAGCAGCTCATGCCCTTTAGGCCACTTATATCTTCTAATGATGTCACTGAATCTTATTTGTGTCTGCTCCTGCATTCTTGGAGTTATATCTCTTTTATCTTTCCACTAGGCGTCACATCTCTCTACTTCCTGATAGTCTCTTGTTGTCTCTTCCCCATTCTCTACCCCTTCCCACTCTCCTTCACTTTCACTACCCTAAGTGTCTCTGCTCTCTATTAGATACATTTCTTTGCTGGTCACTATTAGTTTTTTTTTTACTTGCTTGCCAGCTTGTGGATTTTATCATATCACTATAACCTACTAATCATCTCAACTCTTATTTGCTCTGCTGCAATGACTAGAAAGCCTCTCTTTGATAAGGAAAAACTGATGGATACTTAATGGTAGCCAGAATCTCTAAACCACCATACTCATCTAAAGGGACTTGAAATAATAAATTAGCCAGACTAGCCCCAGGCTAAGGTTGTCTTTTATTTACCTCTCTACTTCTGACACTGAATCAGTTGATCTAATTTTGACATTTAAATTAATCTGAGCCAGAACAAAAACTGAGCAAGAAAGCAATGTTGTCTTCCACCCACTTGATCTATATTTATAATTTTATTATTTATATCTATTTGCAACACCCCCTTAACTTTGGTATTTTATTTTCTTCAGTAATAAGCTCTCATTTACTATGTTCTTTCTTCCTAGTAAAATGAAAGTTACTTTATTGTTTAGTTTTGTTATTTATATTTCCAGCACCTAGAACCATATCTTTTACATATTGTAGTCTGTGAATCAATATTTGTTTAATTTAATTGACAGTTTATGGTTTTAATCTTCTATGTTGGGTATTGTATAGAATAGAGTATGGAATAAATAAGGAAATAATAAACACCTTTATCTGCACATTTCAAAGTCATGGGTTTTCATTATTTACAACCACAATTTCTCAGTATACTGGTGACAAATTTAGTCCCTTAAAGAGAGTAAATGGCCCTCTTTTATCCTGAGATAGATATCACCAAAAATACATTCACAATTTTTAAAAAAAGCACTTTTGAAAGCTGTAGACACAATATCCTTTTGCTTACCTATATTGTATTTTTATTCCTCAAATACCAGCTACGAATATAGAACCCTAAAATGTCTTGATTATGTTGTAATACATATTAAATCCAGATGGCATGAAAAGCCATGGAAAAGGTATCAGATGTTCTCATGCTTATTCTTTAGGTGAGGTTAAGTATATACATCAGTAGAACAGAACACAGCCTGAATAACTTTTTTCCATAAATCTATTAATATCAAAACAGCTATTGTGTATGAAACTTCAAATCTACTATGAACAACTTGATGTCCTTTAAAAATATATAATAAAATTATCGTGTAACCTTTTTTTCTTTTTTCCCCTCGTCTTCCTTTCTTTGCCATGCAGATGGCTACCATTAGGTACAAATATGCACATGTGTGCATACACACATGCACACACACACACATATATACACATATATGTGAGTATACATACATATACAATTATACGCACACACACACACACACACATACATGTATATATATATAAACCATTCTTCACATATTCCTATTTATCAGTTCTTTGGATGCAGATAGTATCTTCCTTCATAAAACCTTTCTAGTTAATGTGGGTATTTATAATAATAAAAATGACTTAGTCAAAGTTTTTCTTATAACAATAGTTGGTACTGTAGAAATGACTGAAGAAGTTGTGGTATATGATTGTGATAGATTACTAATATGCTATAAGAAATGATGAGCTCGATGATCTTAGAAAAGCATGGATAGACTTGCATGAAATAAGGAAGAGCAAAATGAGCAGAATCAAATTTTAATGCTGATAGAGTGCTTAATAGTCATATTGTCTTACACTCAGAAGAAATTTTCACTTTAACATACACAACAAATGGCCATCTAACATCTGGTTAAAGATCTTAAACAAGGGGTAGGGGGAGGGAGGATGGGAAGTCATGATCTCCCAAAGCAGCCCATTCTACTTTTGAACATCTCTAATTGTAAGGAAGTTTCTTTTTTCCCTGATGTCAAACTTAAATTGACCTCTGAACTATATACCAGTTGTTGTTGGTTCTGCCCTCATGGATCAGACAAAAACAAGTCTAATCATACTTCCTTATATCAGTCCCTATAACAGTTAAAAAGAGTTATATTTCCCTTATGATTTCTGTTCTCTTTAAACAGCCTTTGCCAACTCTTTATATGACCTGGACTTTTTCTCTTGTGGTTTCTCTTCACCATTGTAGTAGCTATTTACAGGGAGAAAGGAAGGATTTGTGTAGTAGAAAGTGAACAAAAAGATTCTGTGTTAGGGAAACATGGATTCAAATCTTGCCTTTAACACATCTTGGTTATTTGACTCTTCTTAAGTCACTTGACCTTTTGGTTCTTTTTAGAACTCATAGTTCTTAATTGAATTTATCGGTTGCTGAGCAAGTTAAAATTTCAGTTGGGAGAAGGAATTAACAAACAGAGTTGTCTATACCAATGAAATCCCAAGTACAGTCCTTATGCACACAAATATAATTCTTCTTTGAATAACTGGAATTCAATAGAAGGGAGAGATTGAGCTGTATCTAATTTAGGACATTACACCACACTTTCCAAGTAGCTCTAATCAAACTGTCCACTACTGCAAAGGCTTGTCTCTTTCACACTGATATTCATTCTCCTGGTGATACTCTATGCCAGTGAGCATATAAGCTCTGAAAAATTAAAATGACCAATAATTCAAAGTAGAATGGATATGTATATGGAAAAAATAAGCAGAATTGTATCATAATACTCATGGCACTTGCACCAGAAGAAATACAAAAGAGACCTTATCTTGGATGTATATGATCAGAAAAGAAGATTGTCCAGTCATAGAGGAAGGAGAAAACAAAAACAAAAACATATGAATTCCCTGAGTTGTATATTTGTACCTCTGAGACACTAAAAGCATAAAAGGAATGCTTTCATTGCTTTCTATAGATAGTTAACGTGTAATGGAAACTACTAACACAATTCTTCCAAGATGAAAAGGCAAAGAGGAGTTCTTATCTGCATAGATGAAGTAGGAGAACCCACACCAATGAAATCAATGATCCACCAAATTATCAGTGTGCAACCCTTATGAATATGAGTAATATAACTCTATTCCTTGTTTGTGTTTAACAATGTCTTTCATTTGAGAAACTTATTCTCAAATTGCCTCATATATATATACATATATATACATAATTTACACACACACACACTCATATTACTATTAGGGGAAAAAATGATCAACAATTCAATTCTGCTAGAGATGTCAGTCCAAAATTGCCATAATTAGGCAAATCCTATCAAGTTGTTGGTGATTATTTTCCTTTCATTACACCATATAATCTCTCTCATTCAGTGTATATTTATCTGTGTATCCAGTCTGCCTTTTTCTTCCCCTTTGTCTATTCATTCAGCAAGGTAATAATCCTAGGGCTTTAGTACTTACATGCTTAACCTTAGTTTTGTGGATATAAGATGTTCTGTTTTGTGTGTGTATGAAGGAGGTCTATATTGTTTGACCCATGTACTTATTATTGGACTTCAAGACTATCTTTGTTAATGCCATTGCTCACTGAAACAGACTTTTTTTTGTAAATTGCTGGTTGTCATATGATTCCTTTTCCCTTTCAAGGATTGCTTCCCAGACTAAATGTACAGTAATGAAAAGGAGAGGATATTCCACATTTAATAAATCATTTTTATAGAAAAATATACAGAAAGCAGGTGGTATTTTTATTCCCCATTCCCGAGGAGGAGTAATATGTTACATATTTTTAGCTGAAGCAGCATTTAGCATAAAGAGGATTTAGATTACTTGGGTCTGAAAATAAATAGTCTGATCAAATACATGCACAAACCCCCTTCTCCTGATATTTTGAGACTCTCTTTGCAAAGATAAATGAAATATTTTACATATTGAAAGTGAACTACTATTTGTCATTTGCATGGCATTTGCAATTGACAAAATGCTCTTGCAACCAATTTGTAGAAGCTGCTCTTTACCTCAACACTCTGAGGCAAATATCTGTTATTAGACATTTCTTGTGGACTAGGAAAGCTGGGAACATTGTTCAAGGTCACCCATTACGGCAGTAGGGGAATCAGCAGTCACAATTTGCTACTGTGTATACGTTTCAATTCCAGGTTCTTTAAAGGTATCAAAGTGACCTTCTCTCCTTTCCATCACTCCAGCACCTGCTTCTATAACAATCTCTAGTCAATCTCCAAAATGAACTAATATAATTCATTACAATATATGAAGTATAATACAGAACAAATACACTGAGATTTATAATCATAATGGGGGCTATTGGTCAGTCCTCTGAATAATTTTCCAAGTACTAAGCCTATATTTTATCCCTCCACCCTACTTGCACAACTCATCTCCTGCTATGTATTTATGCACTTGAGGAGATACAAACATTAAATACATCCGTCCCTGCCCTTAGGAATCTTTTAGTCTAGTAGAGTGATAAGATGGAAATACTAATAGCTGAAATACTCAATGTAACATGATTAAATTGATTAAAGAACCAAAAAGCAAAGGTCTGTGTAAAGTGGGAGATCAAAGGTTATTACCAGCTGTGGAGGGATCAAAGACAAATTCTCCACAGCATGTGATCATTGCATTGGACTTTAAATCAGAGATTGAAAATCAAGACAACTTCAGAAACAGTAGAGAGGACATTTTTTTTTAATCAAAACTGAGCAAAACCCCAGAAAAGGAAAAAATGTGTCACATAGTTGGGGGGGGTGGTATTGTTTAGTCTAGCTGGATCTTAGAGAGCATAGATGGTACTAACAGATTGGGGATCACTCTGGAATGTTGACCTTACTTCATGGTGAGTAGCAAGAGACCTACCTATATGTGAAGCCAGGTGGCATACAGGGCTCCTTTTCCAGGGTGCTGAAATATTTCATAGATAATTTTGGCAGCAGGTAGACCTGTGATGCTCCTTCTGATATTCCCTTAATATAAACTACTTGAACATTGGAGCATGTTTAAAAAAAAAAGTGCCTAATCTCAATATATGCATTAGAAAGAGCACTAAATTTAGAACTGGGTTTGAATTCTAGCCCTGTCACTCATTGCTTGTTGGACCTAGGTCAACCAGTAAACTTCTATCGACCTCAGTTTCCTCATTCATAAATGCCGTTGGAGATCAATTTCAGCACTACAGCTAAGATCTATGGCCTCCATAGTCCCCTTCTAAATCTATGATCTTGTGATGATGTTGCCGTGATCTTTTCTCTCTATAATATGGAACCCTTTGTATTTTTATAACATAATAAAAACAGTGATTGGAGATGAAGTCTTAATGTTTTTTACATAAAAAGTATAGGAAAAACTATTGTGATTTTCAAAATTCCATTTTGATAAGTGTTAGATAAATATTGTTACAATGCAAGAGTGATCATAGTTTAGTCTATACCAATGTAAAACTCTTGTTTCTGTAGGGAAAAAAAAAAACATTTAATGAAGATGATTTTCATGCGTTTTTTCAAGGTTATTCATTGCTGGTTTATCATAATGTCTCTTAGCTACTAAAATCTGCTTTCTCATTTGTATTCTCACAAATGTGTTAGTTATAAGCTACGAAAAAAGTTCATGGTCAACAGCAGAAGCAAAAAAGAAACTGTCAGTAAATTACCTTATGATATGTATTTGTATATTAAGTACTATCATCATTATAAACATCCCAATGACAAGTATTTTATATCAATTCTATGCTTTTTATAGAACTTCATATATATTATCTGCTTGATATACCCTTTAGCATGTGATCAACCTGAGGTATGCAGAAAATTAGATAACTTTGCCAAAATACATTCTCTGTTGCACAATGCCCTTTCATACACACTCACAGACCCTCATCCATAAAAGTTATTGCCACAACTACCTGACCTTATACTATTGCTACTACTACTGCTGCTGCTGCTGCTGCTACTACTACTACTATTATTACCACTACTACTACTACTTCTACTACTGTTAATAATTATATAATACCTTAAGATTTGCAAAGAACTTTACAGATATCATTTTATCTTCACAATAACCCTGGGAGATAAGGGCTACTATTGTCTCCATTTTGCAGATGGGGGCATGGAGGCAATAAGTCCCTTGCCCAAGGTCACATATCTAATTAAAGTGTCTGAGGGCAGATCTGAATTGGGGTCTTTTCATATCTAGGTCCAACACTATATCCACTGGGTCTCCTAGGGGCTCTATCACTAGTTTCCTTTGCATCTTAACCACTTAATTCCTTTGATCTTCATTTTTTAGTTCATGGTCTAGTAGTTGCTATTATTTCAAAATTCAAGCAATCTGACTTGTTCTAAAGACCCTGCTTATAGCACATGTATGCTATAAACCTATGGTAATTTAATTATGCTCCTTTTTCCTTATTGAGACTGTTCTGTTCTCTGACAAGTCTTTTATTAAGCTTTCAGGGGGGAGGAGCTTCAGAATTTGATTGTACTTCTGTTATAACTTTAAAAGTCTTTGTACCAGCAGTTCTCAACCTGTGGGTTATATTCAATTTGTAACAATGAAAATACATCCTGCATATCAGATATTATGATTCATAAGAGTAGCAAAATTACAGTTATGAAGTAGCAATGAAAATAATTTTATGGTTGGGGGTCACCACAACATGAAGAACTGTATTTAAGGGTTGCGGCATTAGGAAGATTTAGAACCACTGCTTTGGACTATTAGGAGAGTTATTAGAGAGTATTCTCTGTTAGAGAGATTACTAGTAGAGAGATACTATTAGAGAGTATTCTCTGCATAGTTTGTGTTCTCTTATTAGCTTAAAATGGCCTGAACCCACCAAAATTGGATTTTGATGAAGGTAACTGGAATTATACAAATGAATCAAACACTAAGCATTTATTTAGCACCTACATTTAATAAATAAGCACTGTGTGAGGTACTGAAGATACATATAAAAGTAAAACATCCCCTGACCTCAAAGTCCTTTCATTAGAGTTAGAAGAATAGGGTATATTCCATACTTTAGGACGCATAAGTATGAGTACAAATATTATAATAATGACTTTCACCATCATTTAAAAACTAAAATGTATCTCAAGTCTAGGCTGTAAACTTGAGTATATAAACTCTTTATTATTCTATTCCATTTACCTCTCTTACTTATCAACGCAATTCTGTAATATCAATCACTATAGTCCTTTGGTGTCTGGACAAAAATGATGGATTAGAGTAAGAAAAATATATATTCATTTGTTCAGCCTCTATATTGCATTGGAATTGAGCAAGGAAACTAAGTGGTGCTGAAAAAGCAGGGACTGGCTTATAAGGGCCTAGTTTGTTCAGATTAAGATTTGTGGAAGGTTCATATAAAGAATGTGTATCATATGTATCTTGAATCTTCTGTTTAAGGTAGCAAAATTTTAAGGGAATTAGATTTTAAAACTAGATTTTTTTTAACATAATCATTTATTTTTTTCAATTAATAAACAGTATTTTTCTCTTTTATTCTCATACCCCCAAATCCCAACTCCCACTCCGGGGGAGGAGAACTCTTGTAACAAATATGAATATTTAGAAAATCAAATAAATCCCCACTTTGTACACATCCAAAAAATTATCTCTACATATTAAGTCCGTCACTTCTCTGTCCAGAGATGTAACTTTTTGCAGTGACAAAGGACAGCCACTAAAAACAGGATTTTTATTTGGTAGTAGATTAGAAGCAGTTCTGATGAAGGTCAAAATCCAATAGTAAGCTGAGTTAACAGGCAAGTCCCCCAATCCCTTAATAGGATCCTTAAGGTGGTGTTGTCTACTGATTTCACCATTTTCCTAAAATGATCTATCTCATTTGTTGAATTCAAATCTTATTGACTTTTTGATAATTACAAAACAATGTTTTAAATATGCCTTGGGCATACTGATTTGTATGTATTATATGCTAAATTTCATAAATTATCTAGTTAACCAAGAATAGATGATGGGCTTGCATAGTATTTGCTCAGGGATTTGGTTTAACTTGCTTAGAAGTGCTATATGAGCAGCTCTGTCAAAGTTATAGTAAATTAGTATTCGTAAACATGGACCTCTTAAGGACCAGAAAAAAAGCTGGACAGTACTCAGAACACACAAACAGACATATTATATATCGGTATCTATCTTATCTCTGTGTGTAAGTGTGAATATATGTTGTCGGTATTTATGTATATATACATATGTAATCAGTAACATCAGTGAAGGCCTAGAGACAGACTGATAATTATTCAACAACCTTTAGAATTTCCACTCATCCAGCTAATATCTTAATAGTTCCAAATAGCTTTGAAATGTCTTTTAGGTCAATACATTAAAAAATATATATTACTGTATGTAAGGGCCCCTTAGAGCTACCTAGATGTCTGACCTCGGTCAGTGTGTCCTTGCTAACAAGGAAAATCTGAGGCAGGTAAGAGGCATCCAGGTGTGTACTCTGCCTCGATGACTGCATGTCAAACA